>JADRCD010212193.1:0-81039 GCA_019843815.1 Montemys delectorum | reverse complement strand
CAGAGAGGGAGAGGGAGAGAGGGAGAGAGGGAGAGGGAGAGAGGGAGAGGGAGAGAGGGAGAGGGAGAGACAGAGACAGAGACAGAAATTGATTCTTTGTGTAAACTTGGCTGTCTTGGAACTGGCTTCTTAAGCCAGGCTGTCCTTGAACTCAGAGAATTACTTGCCTGTGTTTTCTGAGTGCTGGGATTAAAGTCATGTGCCACCCTGCCTGGTGATTTTTTAATGTCAAATATTTTGTGCATGTATGATGTGTGTGCATGTTGTGTGTGTATGGTGTATGCATATATCTAATGTGTGTGGGTACCAGAGTAGAGGTCAGAGGGTAACTTACAGGAGTGAGTTTTTCCTTTTCACTATATGGGTCCTGAGAATCTAACATAGGTCATCAGGCTTGACAGTAAGTGCTTTTATTCCCTGAGTCATTTCACTGGCCCTCAATAGATTTTTTAAAAATTTCCCTAGAACTTAATTTAACAGTATTTAGATTATATAGTTTCCTTTCTCCAACTCCTATGTACTCTTTTTTTTTTGTTTTTTTTGTTTTTTTTGTTTTGTTGTTTGTTTTGTTTTCAAGACAGGGTTTCTCTGTGTAGCCCTGGCTGTCCTGGAACTCACTCTGAAGACCAGGCTGGCCTTGGAACTCAGAAATCTGCCTGCCTCTGCCTCCCAAGTGCTGGGATTAAAGGTGTGCGCCACCACTGCCTGGCTATCTATGTACTTTTTTGCAATAGTTCTGGCTTGTTTTATTGTTGTTGTTGTTGGTGTCTGTGTGTGTATATCTAAATATATAAATACAACCTGCTGAGTCTGTATAATGTTACTTGTGTGCATGTTTGCAGGGCTGACGACTTGGTACTTAGTGTCAATTGGTCTCCTCTCCCCTGAGAAAGACTGTTTTTCTCTCTCAGTATTCCTTAGTTGCCTGTAGTTCTTTGTCTAGGCTTGAGGCCTGTCCCCTTCCCCACTCCTGAGCATGCCTATTAATGTCATTCTTGTCCAGGTCCATGCTTATGAAGTCATATTGATGAAACTTCAAGGTCACAGGTTCTTTGATACTTTTAGGATACACAACCTCATAGCAAATTTCCTGATCCTCTGCTCTTACACCTTCTCTTGTGCACTGATCCCTGGATCTTAGGTAAGGGGGGGTAGTTCTGTGGTAGATGTATCAGGTGAGCTAGGCTATACAACTTTGCATTTGGATTGGTTGTTGTTTTCTGCAAAAGTCTGTTGCAAAGATTAGTTTCCTTGATGATGAGGAGTATACTTCTCTGTGGGTATGAGGATAAATATTCACCTCATTTTTACACATAATACAAATGCTTTATTTAAGCTTGATGGACTACATGAGACTTATGCCCATGATGGCAGTGATCTAATGGAAAGCCCCTCATTTGGTTTTAAAAGAGGTTGATAGAAAAAAAAAGAGCCACATCCTTTTCAAACAATTATTTAAAGCAGAGCTGAAGAAATCTAGGAGAGAAATAAGCAAAGATTATGCACCAGGGCTATAGACCTGGGCTGTCTCTGGCTCAGGGAAAAGAATGGAGTCCAGGTAGTCCCTGGTTTGTTTCAATTACTATTTCTGTATTTTATGATACTCTGAAAGCAATGCATAAGCACTAGAGACTGACCTTCGAATTCTGACCGTTTCCTTGAACAACCTGTTACTTACTGTACGTACCAAGGGTGCTGGGCAGTTTCAGTGAGCCACTAAAACTCCAAATATTTCTCCATAAACTTCAAGGAAGCCAAAGTGATTCCTTAATATACTTACCGAGATTTAAAGCTCAAATGACACTCTAATAGCATTTTAGAGGTTTTGGTTTTTTGCAGTGCTGAAGATGGAACCCCAGATTTTGAGCATGCCAGGCAAGAATACCCCATCTCTGAACTATTGCTCCTTAGAATAACATTTTAAGCAAAGTACTTAAAATTTAAATTTTCAAAAGCTGGGTGTTATGGGGCCCACCCTTGATCCCAGCAGTCAGAGATAGGTAGATTTCAGCGTTTGAGGTCAGCCTGGTCTACAGAGCTGGGGTTACAAGAGAGAAAAATCTATTTCAAAAATACAAAAATAACTAACTAAATAAATTTTATTTTTTTACTAGTTGTACAAAACTTGACATCCAGACAAAACCATGAAGGTTATGCAATTTGGAGTATTACTAAGGAAATAGACTGTGGGGATGAAGGCCTTCTCTACGATTGCTAATGACCGGGCTAGGATGAGAACGCAAACCTCAAATTCTCATTTCATGCCCTTTCTAACCTCCAATAAGTAAGCTGTTTGTGTTGAATACCTTCATTTCTCTGGTGAGATGAACCATGAACAGGTCCTTGGAGACAGACTCAGGCAAGAAGACCCTCTACTCTGTCTCTTCAGACTTACTTCAGTTAGCAAAGCCTGAGCACACTGCTTCTGCAATTCTGGTCTAGGGAGTCACTAGACCAGAGACAGCTATGAAATACATTGCATTACAAATACTACAGCAACGCTCTGCAGTCATTTTGTGGGTCCTCCAATATCACTAGAGGCTTTCATATTCCCTCCATGCAGTCAGAATGTGCAGTGGCTATCCTAGTCAGCATTATCTGAGGTTTTCCCTTGTCCTGAAGGGGAGACTTCAGACACCTGCCCACATCGTATACTCTCCTGTTTCTTCTTACAAGAGATGGAGGTGAGGATGGTTCAGGAAACGAGGAAGAATTGCCTCTCCTTGTCAGCTGATAGGCATTCTACTTGCTGTGGAAATTAAAAACTGAATCCTTGTTTGTTTTTTTTTTTTTTTAGACAGGGTTTCTCTGTGTAGCTCTGGCTGTCCTGGAACTCACTCTGTAGACCAGGCTGGCCTTGATCTCACAAAGATCCACCTGCCTCTGTTACTACCACCCACCTAAAGAATAATTCCCATTAAATAATAATTCCTTCATACCCATTCTATTTTTACTTGGCTCCAGTTGTCTTAAAGATGCGTTTCACAATTCATTTGAATTGCTAAGTGAAATTAACATTACACTTTGTGCTACTTACGTTTTATTACAAATACTGCTTTTTAAAGTTTTATTTATTTATTCTTTTTAAAGATTTTATTTATTATATGTATACAATGTAGCTGTCTTCAGACTCTCCAGAAAAGGGAGTCAGATCTCTCGTTATGGGTGGTTGTGAGCCACCATGTGGTTGCTGGGATTTGAATTCAGGACCTTCGGAAGAGCAGTTGGTGCTCTTAACCACTGAGCCATCTCTCCAGCCCACAAATACTGCTTTTTAAAAGATTTTCTAACTTTTACTTCATCATGGCTGAGCTTTTTTCTAACATGGTTGTGTCAGTTCCTACCCTGTTGTTGGGATTTGCTTCCTCTTCCCCTTTTCATAGTATCAGGCACTTTAAGTTGCTGTAATAAGCCATTTTCTTGGAAAAAAATGTGAGCATCTTCATCAAATAATGGACAGTCAAGAGTCTTGGGAACACTTTCTACTCCCTGAAAATAGCCTCTATGCCACTCTGTGCTCCTGAGCATGTCAGGAATAGTCTGCTGTATACTTATGCCTTTTGTTTTCCTTTCCATGCTCAGAGATCAAATCCAGGATCTCCTACACGTTAACCATGGGCTTTCCCAGTGAACTATATCCCCAGACCTCATAAAGATGATAGGTAGTCACGAGCGGCTTAGAGTTTCCTAGGATGTGATTAATATGGACTTTGCCTCCTGTAAAGATCCTTTAGACACCTGTGAGTGGAGACCAGACATTAATTTTACTGTAAGCAACCCCCAAATTCCTGTAACTGCTTTCCTCCCTCCTGAGTACCTTGCCTAGTAGGCTATTTACTGTGATGAGGTCATAATGCCATGTTTGTGGAGTCTCCTTTGTCACTTACACCTTTGAGAAGAATCAACTTTTAAACGTGAAGGTTAGCTGGTACATTACAACCTGAGGTCACAGGGACAAAGATCTCAGGAAGGACTGGTTGAGAACGTCTCCTGTAAGCTCACCTCGTGCACTGGGCTGTGTGGGCGCTTTATTCCAAGTCGTAATGGTAACAGCACAATTGAACTGATACTGGGTATGCTTCTGGTTGACTCTTGTATTCCAAGTCATGCAAACCCCCATGAAAAAGTTCCTGCACAGTGAAGATAAACCGTCCTGAATATTACACCATAGAATAACTGGCATATTTAAAGATCTTTTCCTTTTTTGAACACATTTTCTTACGGATGTTCCCTGAGAACATCGTGATCTATCTTAAGTGTGAAGAGTGATAACCTACATCACCATTATATTTATATCTTAGAGAAATGTCTAAAAATGAAGCCAAGTCAATAAAAATAAAGATTTAAATTTTCATTCGGGTAAAGTAAAAGCCTTCTATTCAACATACCATCCTCTTTGATTCTTTAGAGACAGGGCACGAGGTGCAGGCTTTGGCTTCCATTTTCTGTTTGGTATATAAGCAAATGACATCTTCGGTTCCAGAAGAGCTTTAAAAATGTGACTTCTGACAAATGTTGGCAGAACTGGTGCATTCCTAGAATAAATTCTGTAGGCTCAGCGTTTCTTACTCAAACTCACTCATAGGTCGTCTGATCATGCAACTGCCCACCACAGAATAAATAGGCTGAAGAGAAATTCTAGGCATGGCAGAAGGTTTAAGTGTTAATACATGAATTATTATATTGAGATTTCACGGCTAGAGTCAAATTGCTAATCAAAGACTGATGCAACAACGACTATTACAGTATACCTGGACTTTACAATTTAGAGGGTTGAGGAACTAGAAAATTGCACACAAAAGGGAACTCCATTATTCACCCTCCTTCCCTTCCCACAACGTTTCAAATCCAATTGTTCTGGCTTTTAAGATCACAGCGTTGCCCTGCTCTCAGTTTTAATTCTGTCCTATGGGGAAACCTGTGACTCTCTGCCCCTCAAAGTAGAAGCTTTCTAGGTCTGCAAAGACGAGAAAGCGTCTCTAAGAGAAGTATCTGGCTCAGGAGCGAAAAGGCGGTAGGTGTAAAAAAGACATACGAAAGGGGAGGGGGTCTATAATTCTTACACTTGTAGCTAGAAAAACAAAATGCGACCCCCTCCCCGTCCAATGCCCGCAGATCCACACAGCTTCTCGACCTCGGCAGACAGCCACGCTTCCACCGGGAGCAGCGCCCCACCCAGCACTGAGGGTGGGCCCGCGTGTAAATTGGCTGGGATGCTGTGTACCTAGGGCGCCCGGCCCGGCCCCGCCCCACCCGCTCTGCCCCGCCCCGCCCCGCCCCGGGCACCCGGACGCTAGCCAATCGGACACGCGGGCCCTTCCCATCGGCGTCTCCGCCCCCGTGCCCGGGATGTTGGGCCCCCGCGGCGTGACGCGAGCACGGCGGCTCCGCCCCCTGCGTCTCGGGCCTGGCTGGCCTTGGGGGGATGGTTTCATCATGGCGTCAATGCAGGTGAGCGGAGCTGCTGCAGTGGGGAGGGCGAGGGGGCCATCGAGACGGGGTGAGCGTCGGCGCGGGGTCGGCGTCCGGGACCTTTGGGCCTGGCTCCCGGCGACCTTCCCTGACCTCGGGGCGTCGGGGCGCCGGGCGGCGAGCCGAGCGGGGGTGTCGGCTGGTGGCCGCGGACGGTCGCGGACGGTCGCGGCCGCGAAGTTATGGCATAAAGGCGGCTGAGGGGGAAGAAAGGGCGAAGTTCGGCGTGCGCTCCGCGGTGGCGACTCCGCTCCGAGCCCCTGTGCGAGGACGGCTGCCGCTCGGCTCCCCGGCCACCGCGGGGATGCTTTGCCCCTCTCGCTCCCCGGCGGGGTGGAAACAGCTGTGCCGTCACCCGCGGTCCGGGCGGCCGGAGACCCGCAGAGCGTGGGGCAGCGGGAGAGCGCCTCGCCGAGGACGGCCGCCTGCTCACGGCGCTCCGCGGCCTGTGCCCGGCCTCCCACGAGCAGCCTCGGATCGCCGGGTTCCTGCTCGGCTTCTCTGATCTTCATCCCGTGCCCCGTGGGTGCCTCCTCCTGTCAGCCCGCACTCTGGGCATTCCTGGCAGCCCACGTCTCTTCTTCGAAGCCGCCCTTCGTCCCTGTCCCCAGCGTCCTGTGCCACCCAGCGTGCGAGCTCGTGGGCCTGCTCCTCGGCCTCTATAGAAACTCGCCCTCGTAATTTTTTTTTTTTTCTTGCGATGCCCCACCCTTGCGGGATCTACCGCTGTGGCTCCTTTGCCTTTCTTTCCCAGACCTTTAAAACCTTAGTTTGATAGGAGACGTCTGCTAACCGGTGCCTTGAAGGTGGCTTTCTTATCTTCCGACTTAATGTATTCCTTCCCCTCCCCTTTGCAAATCCAAGAAAAATCATTTTTTTTTCAGGCAAAGATGGCAACCACAATTGTAGTTTCTAGAGATTGCATTATCTATAGCCGACATTTAATTTACAGATAAGGCTAGCGGTGTTAAAGCCACCTGGGGAGAGAGTATAACTCTTGTAGAGTGTCCGCGGAACGCGTTTTGGAGTTTTAACATCCTCGAGTAAAGAGAGAAACCATATTTTCCTTAGAAGAATTTTTGGTTTTTCTTTCTAGAAGAATAAGCAAGAACTCGTTGTTGGCGCTTTTCTGTGCTAGCAATGTTTTTCATTCTTACGAATTTTCCCCCTTTTCCTGTAATCTTCTTTAAATCTGCTTTCCTTGTGGTATTCTTTTTGCATTTGCTTGTCCTTTTGGCCTTTCCTGCAGAACAATAAAACTGCTAGTAGCACTTCTAGTTGAAGAGGTGTCACGAAATGGTGCAGCAAAACAAGAACAATTTCAGGAAACGTTATACTTTACTCCTCTCCCCAGAGATGTTAGATAAGTTTCGTCATTTGAGGCCAAAAAAAAGGAACTGTGGAACACCAGTTGGACAGCGGATGGGCTATATGATTGCTTCAAGATTTTTATCTGTATTAAGACATAATTTGTTACGAACTCTTGACAATAGTCAAGAGTTAAGATACAGGCATTATTTAAGTCTAAAAATGGGAGATTAAAATCCACACTTGTGACTGTATCTGGCACGAGAGCTGGTTAGCTTTTACACTTAAAGTATTTGGAAAAGGCAGATTTGTTTGTAAGAGAGATTGGTATTTTTGGAATTTACTTTGTCTTCAGCAGTGGGGAAAATGCTTTTTATGCCTGTTTCCATGCCTCAACCACTACTGTAGAGTGGCAGCGTTTTTCTTTTGTCTGATTAGAGTGGGAACCGATCCCTGCTGTCTAAAATTAAATCTTGACCTTTTATATGTATTTCAAAGCATCTGATAATTTTTCCTGGAAATAGCAGCATTTTGACCCAGATTTGTTTTTTATTTCTTAATTGTGCGTGTTGTCTTTGGGTGGGTTTGTACATATGCAGGTGCTGTGTTGGCCACACCTGCTCTGGATCTGAGCTCCAGGTGCTTGCCAGTGGCTGGGTGTTAGTTCTGGGAACCAAACCAGGGTCTTCTGCAAGAGTAGTTCTTGCTCTTAACCACTGGACTATCTCTCAGCTCCATAGCAGACTCACTCTTTGGTGGGGTTTTCATTTTGGTATCTTTGCTCAAAATTTATTTCCTGACCATCTTTACAGCAGAAATTAGCTCTTTTCAAATAACTTAAACATAACACTACAAGTGATCAAATGTGTTCATTAACTCAGCAAGTATTTTCAGATAAGATTAGATTTCCATATCTTTTTTTTTTTTTTTTTGAGACACAGTTTCTCTGTATAGCTGTGACTGTCCTGGAACTCAGCTGGCCTCGAACTCAGAAATCCGCCTGCCTCTGCCTCCCAAGTGCTGGGATTAAAGGCATGTGCCACCACCGCCTGGCCTAGATTTCCATATCTTACAAATAAGGGATATTATTGCTAAAGAAGAGATTATTTAAGCTGCTGTATTTTAAAAACATGCATACTGTTTATATGTAATAATATATTGTAAAACCAAGTAAGGAGAGTCTTCATTTCTAACTAGAGAATATGGACTTTAAAGTTGTGATTATAATTACTTTTATGTTTTTGTTGTTTTGGTTTTCCTGGAACTCTTAAAGACTAGGCTGGCCCTAAACTTAGATCCACCTGCCTCTGCCTCCCAAGTACTGAGTGAGATTAAAGGTGTGTGCCACTACCACCCAGCTTGCCTGTATGTGTTTTTCTTCATTCTTTGAAATAGGTTCTTGCTGGATATCCTAGGCTTACTTCACATTTGAGCTCTTCCTGCCTGGGTCTCCTGAGTCCTGGGCTTACAGGTTGTTCCACTGTGCCTGACTTTGCTGTCATGCGTTCTGCCAGTGCTTCCTAACTTTCTTCCATTTACACTAAATACACTTAAGATAGATGATGATCTTGGTGGCTGGAAGCACCTAGCCAGGAAGCTGGCTAGGATGGTGAGGGATGCAGAATTTTATTCTCATGCCCATGTGCTGTTGGGAAGCTGCTGTTGCTAGCATTCATCAGTGTACAGTTCAGTGTGGCACATTTTATACTCTGATATATTCTTTTCCATTTTGCTTCACCTCCATTTCCTACTTGTTCTTTTTAAAGCAAAGTTAGAAATCACCAAGCCAGATAATATTTTAAGAATTCTTTCTTTAAGAAAAACTTTTTCGGATATATTTTTGTTTTGTGTGCATGAGCATTTTGCCTGGCAGAAGAGGCCAGCAGAGGGCTTTAGATCCACTGAAACTGGAGTCACCATGTGGGTGCTGGGTCCTCTGAAAGAGCAACAAGCACTCTTAACTGCTGACCCATCTCTCCAGCCCTAAGAATTCATTCTTAAAAGAATGATTTGCTAAACAGTAACACTTAAAATGGTAGATGATAAAGAAATAGACATAAGCTTAATTTTGTTAATTCAAAAATTTTTTAAAAAATTTATTTATATGTAAGTACATTATAGCTGTGTTCAGACACATCAGATCTCATTACATATGGTTGTGAGCCACCATGTGGTTGCTGGGATTTGAACTCAGAACCTTTGGAAGAGCAGTCAATGCTCTCAACTGCTGAGCCATCTCTCTAGCCCCCAAATTTTTTTTAAAAATTAAATGAAAAGATATTGGTGATTGGTTTTAGTGCTAGTAGCACTTGGAAGACGAGTTTAAAACTCATATACTGCAGAAGCATTATTTTATTAATGTGATTTTGAAAAGTTTGTAAAGTTAACAATACTGGTGTATTAATTTTAGCCAAACCCCGAAATTGCATTTTTGTTTTTTTTCACTGTATGTATGTATATATATTTTATATATATTTATTTTCCCATTTCTTATAGCTCATTTCATGTTATGAAATATTTAGTCATACTTTCATACATATAGTATTTAGCTATTTTGATCAGACTCTATTTTGATTAGAAGTTTTAAATTTTACCTGATTGAAGCTGGGGATGGTGATGCAAGCCTTTAATCTCAGGACTTGGGAGGCAGAGGCAGGAAGATCTCTGAGTACTAGGCCAGTTTAGTCTACATAGTAAGTTCTATGACAGCCAGGGCTACATAATGAGGCCCTGCCTCAACATTTTTTTTTTTTAACTTAATTGGGATTAGGTGGCTGGCTGAATGAATAAGGCAGTGGACTACTGAAGTTTCTCTGTATAGCCCTGGCTGTCCTGGAACTCACTCTGTAGACCAGGCCGGTCTCGAACTCAGAAATCCGCCTGCTTCTGCCTCCCAAGTGCTGGGATTAAAGGCGTGCGCCACCACCCCCCAGCTGGTATGTTTTCTTAATTTGACCCCTTGTATGGTTATGATCTTAGGAATTTAGCATATAATAGCTGATGTTTGTCAACTACAAATAATGTAATTGCAATAAGTGGTTGTTCTTTGTGGATCCCTCCCTCTTCCTCTTGTCTCTCTGAGGGTGTTCTCTGTAAATGACTAACATAAATGAGCAAAGGCACAAAGTGATGGGGATTCTGTCCCTTTTATTTTTGTGCTCTATCACTTGTATATTTATCTTAGACATGTGTAGATTTTTAACCCTTCAAGTGACATCTTCTCAGTGACATCATGAAAGCAGGAAGGGACAAAGCTTGTGAGTATAATAGAGACTCCTTCATGGCTTGCCCCTTGAAGAAGCATTCAGGAATAACAAGTTGTGCTTTAATTAATTCTACTTCAGGAAGTCTGTTATGCAGATTTTTAGTGGCAAGATTGAATAGCTACACTTTACATTAAAATCCCTATTCACATTATATAGTCAAAAGAATTGTTCATTGTCTTGTATGTATTTGTAAAACTTTTTCTAAGTACGTCTATATTTTTTTAAATCTGATTCTTACTGCAGTTTTTCAGGTAACTCTTTTTTTTTTTTTTTTTTGGTTTTTCAAGACAGAGTTTCTCTGTGGGGCCCTGGCTGTCCTGGAACTCACTCTGTAGACCAGGCTGGCCTCGAACTCAGAAATCTGCCTGCCTCTGCCTCCCAAGTGCTGGGATTAAAGGCGTGCGCCACCACCACCCCCCTTCAGGTAACTCTTATATTGTGACTTAACAGTTTCTGTAAGATACTTATTTGGAACTTATTTGGAGAAGTGACTTCTTCAAAATTATATGTACAAAGTAGTGAAACAGATTTGAAACCAAGTTCTGAAATCTAGTGAGGCTTGTACATCTGTAGGTAATAAAGCTTTCACGAAGTTTGGTTTGTAGAGAAGTTACTGGGACAAATAGTTAGCTTTTCAGTCAAGAATCAAGCAGACGGCTGGGGCTTGATTGCTCAGTGGCAGCACATTTGCCTAGTGTTCTAGAGGCTCTGGGTTCTATCCTAGCACTCGATAGGAGAAAAACAAGTGCTTGTCAGCACATTGACACTGAATACTCTCACTGAGAAATTGGCAGAGTGGTGCACACCTTAAATCTCAAGGACTCAAGAGACATAGGCAGGCAGATCTCTGCGAGTTCTGATCTATTTAGCCAGTTCTAGGGCAGTGTGAGACCCTGAGAGACCTAGCGAGACCTTGTCTCAAAAGGTAGTTGGGGGGGAGGAAGTAGTCCTTAAAATTCATAATAAAATCACTTTATGGATCAATTTATGAGTGTATTAGCTATGAGAAAGTCATGGTGGTGAGTTTCTACTGTTTTTAAAAAAGATTTATTTTATTTATTTTTATGTATATGAGTACACTGTAGCTGTACTCAGGCTATAAGCCATCATGCATGTGGCTGCTGGGAATTGAACTCAGGACCTCTGCGGGCCCCACTTGCTCTGGCCTACAATTCACTGTAGCTGTCTTCAGACGCACCAGAAGAGAGCGTCAGATCTCGTTATGGGTGGTTGTGAGCCACCATGTGGTACCTGGGATCCAAACTCAGGTCCTTCAGAAGAGCAGTCAGTGCTTTTACCCACAGAGCCATCTCGCCAGCCCGAGTTTTTACTGTTTTTTTTTTTTTTTTTTTTTTTTTTTTTTTTTAAATATTTATTTATTTATTTATTTATTTATTTATTTATTTATTTATGTGTATGAGTACACTGTAGCTGTACAGATGGTCGTGAGCCATCATGTGGCTGCTGGGAACTGAACTCAGGATCTCAGCTTGCTCTACCCTGCTCGCTCCTGTGGAATACACTGTAGCTATCTTCAGATGCACCAGAAGAGGGCGTCTGATCTTATTACGGGTGGTTGCCGAGATCCGAACTCAGGACCTTCGGAAGAGCAGTCAGTGCTCTTACCCGCTGAGCCATCTCGCCAGCCCCCGAATTTTTACTGTTAAAGGTACTCATCGAGGAGAATTAAAAGTGTGATCTGGTGTGTGTCGGGTGGTGCACTTGGTTTGGTACTTACTTAAACAGAGCACGCTCTTGATGACATGCATTGTATCTCTGGAACTGGTATCTGCTGTGATTTATAATCTTCAAAAGACTTGAGTTTTTCAGGTGTTCTAAAACTTTCCTCCTTTGATAGTTTTTGAGGATAGGTTTTTGATCACAAAGGAATAATGCATGCCTCTGAGATGTTTAGAATAAAACAAAGAACTCTTATCATTCAGATGCCTTCATAAAAACTATTAGGAATAAACAACATGGACTTTGGAATCAGAGGCTTTGAACCTATGCTACATAAAACCAGTATGCAATGGAGTGCTTAAAACAGAAGAGTGGAGAGGTAAACATGTATAAAATACTTTGATTTTGTTTTGAGACAGGATCTCCTAATATGTAGCCCAGAGTGGCTGCAAAATTGTAACCCTCCAAGTTTTTTTTTACAGTTACAGTCATGAACCATCACATCCAAGCTATAAAACTGCTTTTTTGATTTCTCTTCCCAAAACACGTTTTCTCTTTGTTGGTACTCACCAACGTCTTTATTTCTGAATTAGATAGAACCTTAGATTCATCCCACCCCATCATCAGACCATATACAGATTGTCAATTCTACCTGCACGAGAGACCCAGAAATGATCTCGTCTTGTATTTTACATTATTATTTCTTCCTGGATTTTATATTAGCAGTTTCACAGATGATTTTCCAGCTTCAGTTTTGGACCCTTACTGTTTTTTCCAGCACATTAGACAAAAGGCAAATGACTACTTCAGTCACAACCTGACTGGCTCAGACTGTGACAGGACTAAGCAGTTTTCAACATGTGGGTCACAACCCCACAGATGTCACATATCAAACATCCTGCAATCAGATATTTACAGTATGATTCAAAACAGTTTCAAAATAACAGTTATAAAGTAGCAAGGAAATAATTTTATGGTTGGGTTCACTACAACATGTGGAACTAACTGTATTAAAAGATGGCAGCATTAGGAAGGGGGAGAACCACTGAGCTAAGGCCTTCACCTCTCCCAGGGTGGCCTTTCCTGACTACACAGGACAAACATCACTTCTCCCCCAGACTAGTAACGCTGCTGAGTCCCTCTGGATTAGGATTTATTGGAAATTAACTAGCCACCACTGCATGCAGCTGTGTGGCTGGTGTATAGGAGGCCCTGTACATGGTGAATGAGTTAGCAATTTCTGGAATCCAGGAAACTTGGATTTGATTCTAGTTTTGCATTTTAATAACTGTATGACTTTTTCTACTAAGCATAAAATAGTCATATTTGGTAAACTTGCAGATTATCTCATTTCACAAATTTTTTGAGTTGCTTGTGAGTTTTAACGGTGATACTGTAGGACTCCAGATTTAAACTCTCCAGCAAGGGTTTTGTTTTACTTGTGATGATCAGTAGAAAAAACAAGCAGCTTTCAACTATTTTCACATCATAGAAAGGAGGGAGGAAGGCAGACTCTAGTTAGTATGCCTCTTCCACCAGTCGTATTCATAACTCGAGAACTGGCCAAGTAAAACTGGGAGCCTCTTATGCCACTTGTCAAGGCCTATTCCCTTTAAATTGAAGTATATAGGTTGGTTAGAGCTCAGTGGTGAAGCTTGGGCTATACATGTATGTAGCACATAAATAAATAAATATGAAAAAAGTTCATGTGTTATAAAGTGTATAGCAAGGCTTTTGATATATCCACCCCATGAATACTGTTTTTCATATTTTTGTCAACCCCAAAAGAAGCCTGGTGTTTGCAGTCATTCCCATGTTCCTCTTTCCCCCAGCCTCAAGAAAGCCAGAATAGCTGGGTTCATAAACTTTGTGAGTCTGAGTTTACCTCTGGTGCCGATCTTATCAGTATTTTCAGGGGCTGGGGACAAGTAATAGTCTATGTTATATTTTAAAGGGTTTGTTTATTCATTTGTCAAGTTGATTTTTTTTCCTGTTTTCATTCATTCAGTTGATAGTTGAGATTCTTCCCACAGTGTGATGAACAGTGCCTCTGTGATGATGGTGTGCACATTCTTCATGTATATGCATATTTTAATTTGTTTCAGATGTGTATTGAGGAGTGGAATTGTTATATTTTAATTTTCTAAGTCCATAGAGAAAACTTTTCTTACGTTCTGTACTCAATAACACTTGATACTTTACTTCTGAGTTCATTTCCTCCATAAAGCATTTATCTGATACCAGTTGGATGTTCTACAGTTCAGTCCAATTCATATACTGACCAGAGTTAGTACAGGTCCTACAAGAATGCCCCCTGCTTAGACACCAGTTGCAAGCATGGAGTCCCAGGTTACTTCCAACCTCTGTCTGATTAGCCTCCAGATTGGAGATTCTCAGCTAAGTAACTCCCCTTCCCTTTTAATAATTTTCTTGGGTTGGCTCATAGCACTCCAGATAGTGGACAGTTGGTTGTGTGTCATGAAGGACTTTCTGATTTCTTGTTGGCAGTTCTGTCTCAGTCTCTTGAGTATTGACACTGCAGACACAAGCCACCACACCTAAGTAAGAAGACACAGAGTCTCATCGTAGCCTGGTCTTAGAGCATGCTGGCTTTGAACTCAACAGAGGTCTGCCTCTGCTTCCAGGGTGCTGGGAGTAGAGGCATTCTGCACCATGCACCAGGGTATTTTAAAGTATACATATGAAGAGGCAGATGAGGCAGCACACAGTGAGATTCCGAAGGGTCTCAAGCTTTGGCCTGTTCCTTAGAGTTGGAATGCAGGTGAGTTCTTGTTTAACCCAGAGGCTCTTCAAAACCAACTTTTGTAGACTTTTCCCCATGAGACAGTCTCATGTATACCAGAGTGTCAACCTACAGTGTAGCTGAACCTGAACTTCTGGGCCTCCTGTTTCTATCTCTTGGGTATAATTGGGCTTACAGGGATAGGATGGGCCCTTAAGACTGTTTATACAGTGCTGAGGTTTGAATGCAGGTCACCATGCCTGGTGGGCAAGTAGTCTAGCAGCTGAGCTGCATACCTATCCTCTTGTGGATTTCTGACGTTTCATTAAGGGAGCATGATTTATGTGGTCATTGGTCATTGCTGATCATGTCCATTGTTAGCCTCTACCTAGAGATTGGGAGAGTGGGCCTCAGTTCTAACCCTATAATTCCTCTGATTGGATAGATCCTTTTTTAATTAGTCTTCCTCCTTAGGATAGCATGGAACCCCCAGTTAACTCTGCATGCCACACAATTGTAGACAGGGTTACTCTGTGTATCCCTGCTGTCCTGGACCCCTTTCTCTAGACCAGGCTGGCTTTGAACTCACAGAGATCTGCCTGCCTTTGTCTCCCAAGCACCGCTATTAAAGGTGTATGGTACCACTTGGGGCTAGGATACCAAAGTCCAAGAGGATCAAATCCTTATGTAAATTTTTATATACTATATGCAGATTCAGTGTGTGTGTGTGTGTGTGTGTGTGTGTGTGTGTGAGAGAGAGAGAGAGAGAGAGAGAGAGAGAGAGAGAGAGAGAGAGAGAGAGAGAATGATGACAAAAATATGTTCAGTACAGGTATAGCCCCCACCTCCCCACTCAGTAGCCAAGCAGACACATAGGCTTTCATTCTCCAGCCCAGACTGGCCTTGAACTCACTGTGTAATCCAGGCTAGCCAGTCCTCCAGCCTCTGCCTCCACCTCCTCATACCTGGCTGCCCCCCAAATCTTTTGGATCCAAAATTGGCTAATCTGAAACTCTGGAAGTCTCTAATAAGGAACTCTTGGATACTGACATTTTATATGTTTTCATATAGAGTTATATATTATAAGTCACAGTGCCACACTATGGAACTGCTTTTCCCCAAGCACTTGCCCTCTTTCATGTTTCTGCAAGCAGTTTATATACATTCTGGCTAATGGTGATGTGTGTTTATCTTAGTGTAGAGTGGCATCTCATTGTGGTTTTTTGTTTGTTTTGTTTTGTTATGTTTTGTTTTTCGAGACAGGGTTTCTCTGTATAGCCCAGGCTGTCCTGGAACTCACTCTGTAGACCAGGCTGGCCTTGAACTCAGAAATCCACCTGCCTCTGCCTCCCAAGTGCTGGATTAAAGGCATGAGCCACCACTGCCTGGCTCTTATTGTTATTTTTAAATTTATATTTATCAGTGGTTAATGATGTTGAACATCTTTTCTTCTATATATTGACCATTTGAATGATTTCTTTGGAGAAGCATCTGTTCAAATCCATTTTCCATTTAAGAAATTAAATTCTCTGTTGTTCAGTTATAAGAGGTTTTATTAAATTGTTTACTTATTTTTTTCACAAAGGTTCCTACTGTGTTTCCTTAGCTGGTCTGGAATTTACCAGGGTTGCCTGGAACTCACAGAGATCTGCCTTCCTCCTCCTCCTCTTTTTTTTTTTTCTTTATTTATTTTTAGTGCCTTGCTGTTTTGCCTGCCTGTATGTCTGTATGAGGGTGTGGGATCCTATAGAATTAGAGTTATAGGCAACTGTGAGCTGGGAATTGAACCTGAGTCCCCTGAAAGAGCAGCCAGTACTCTTAACCATTTGAGCCATCTCTCCAGCTTCCTCCTCTTCCTCCTCTTAAATGCTGGGATTGAAGACAGCTATAGATGGCTCACACCTTTAATTCCATCTATCAGGAGTTAGAGGCAGGCAGATCTCTGAGTTCAAGGCTTGCCTGATCTTTGAACTATTGGGATTAAAGTCACCACCCTGGACTTTGTTTTTAATTATGTGCATGTGTGTGGATGTTGACTAGAAGGCTGAAGAGTCTGTTGGACCCTTGTAACTGGAGTTACAGGCCATGTGAGCCACTGGAGGTGGTGTGTAAGACCCAAACTAGAGTCCTCAACCAGCGCTTTTAACCATGGAGCCATGGCTCCAGCCCTGTAAAAGTTGGTATATGTTCACCATTTGTAGACGAGGCTGGCTTTTAAACTCACTGATCAGCCTGCCCTGCCTCACAAAGACTGGGATTAGAGCTGAGTACCTCCACCCATGGCTACATCTGTATTTTCTAAGTACTAGAATTGTAGCTCATACATTTAGATCTTTGATTAATAAAGTTCTTTTTTGAATATGGTGCATGGTGTATTTAATGTTTACATGGCAGCTTATTTTCCTTCTGAAGTTAAATATTCCCAGACTGAAAGTCCATCAGGTTTGCTATTCTCAGGCTGATAAGTGGAGAGCTGTCTGCAGAGAATATATATTGTAGCTCTACTAGAAATTGCCTTTAATTCCAATTAAATTATTGCTGAGACTTCATTTGTTTCTATGTTGATCGTCACTATAATTAAAAGAGGTGTACTGGCATTAGAATTTTAAAAATGCCACAGGACAGACATCTTACAGGTTAACTGTTCCAGGTATAAACTTAACCTTTTCTTTAAACTGTAGCTACATTTTACGAATGACTTCATAAAACATGTTTTCAGTTGTGGAAATAAAATGTAGAAATTAAGCTTACTTTGTACATTAAGGAGAGAATCTGATAGGAGATTAGGTATACTGGACTTTGAGGAGGATTATTATTACAGACTCTGTATTTGAATCCACCTGCTTGCTTATATTTATCCGAAACCCTGCATCGGTTGTGAAAGTGTTTTGGGGTCACATTTGCAAAGCAGTGAGGATGTGTTCCCCTAAGCACACACTGAAGGTCAGACAAGGCACTCTTGTGCTGACTGCAAGCAAATGTCCTTTCTGGGGTTCACTTTGATGTCCTGAGTTTTGCATTTTTGTGCTCTTTTTCTGTGTTTAAAATTAGCCGCAAGCCTAGTATTAAAGTGCTATTTAGGGGTCCTGAGTGCTATCATGTGCTTTAGAAGTGCTTGTGTCAGATAAGATTCACTGGAGCATAAATTATAGTGCTATGGCTGTGAATTTGATGTTAATGAATTAACAGTGTAGAGTAAATAAGTGAGGTTGATTGATTGATTGATTGATTGATTGATTGTGGTGCTGGGGGCCCAGGGTAAGGCCTCATGTATCCCACACAACTGCTCTACTGATGAACTATATGTTCAACTCAATGAGGAATCTTTAAAAAGAAACACATAAAAAAGGTTTATTAGTGGTTGACTGAAATTGTGGTAAGAGGTGCAGAGAGGCCTTTGTTTCATCTGGAGCAGTGAGCTCTATGTTCACCAGCTCAGTGCTTGCTTAGCTGTAAGCTACTGTGAATACTGCAAATTGACTGTTTTAGCTTTCAGTCCATCTTGAGTTGGACGTGTAAGGCAGACTAGAACTGGTAAAATGTGCTACTGAATCCACGTCTCTTGTTTCTACTTTCTCTTGCAGTTTAGTGACTTTCTTTGTTTGGCATTTGCTGGGGTTTGGTTTGGTTTTTCAAGTTGGCCCACACAATTAAAACCAACTGTTTTCAACTTTGACCTCATATTGAAGTCAGTTGGGAAACTTACAAGTCCCCAGATTATGATTTAATTGCCCTGGCATGCATTTTGGAGTTTCTCTTGACTCCTTAGGTAATTCTGTTTTCTTTGTAAGGCTTATTATTATTTATGTGTTTAGGTGTTTTATCTGCATGTAATTGTGTGCCCAATTTGTGTACATTGCCTAAGAAGTACCGAAGAGGACGTTGGATCTCCTGGAACTGGAGTTAAAGATAGTTGTGAGCTGTCATGTGGGTGCTGGGAGTGGAACCCAGGCCTGCTGGAAGAGTAGCCAGTGCTTTTAACTCCTGATCCATCTCTCCAACCCTCCATAGGTGATTCTGATGTACAGTTTGAACCGGTGTCTTTGTGTACATAGTAGATGAACATTGTAAACTGGATTAGTTATCATGCATCTTTTTGTTTTCAGTGTAGAGGTTAGAAGACCTAAGATGTTTTTAAGGTTTAATCCTCTGGAAGGCCTAAAGAATCAAATTTAAAACTATAGAAATGTATTTCCTGCTTTTCTATATAATTGTAGTTCTATTAAAGAATTATATTTCTTATTCAAAACAAAACACTGATAGTCTTAGTACTACTCTCAAAATTTCTTGTTTTTCTGTCAGCTGACACAATTCTAAAATAAAATTTTATTGTGGAGCAGAATTAGAGTAGCAGATGTTTAGCTGAAGTGACTGAGTGTTTGGGATAGGCTGTTAGGAGCTGATGGTTCATTATTATCAATTGTGTGTGCCTAGATGAATTCATAAGGTATTTATTTTCATAGCTGTATTTAACTTTTTTGGGGGGAATTAAAGGTATGTGCTGCAACCACCCACATTTATTTTATTTAATTTGTTCCACCCCCTTTTTCATGTGTTTGTGTGTGTGCAGGTTACTAGGAAGACCAGTATAGACTTCAGATCCCTTGGAGCTGGAGCTGGAGGCAGCTGTGAGCTGCAGGTAGTTGTGAGCTGCCCAACAGGGTTGCTAGGAACCAAACTGGTCCCTCCAGAAAACGAGCAAGAACTCACTGCTGAGCTGTGTCTCCAGATGCAGTTTTTGGGTTTTTGTATCATGTAACTTACTTAGACTGTCCTGAAACTCACTATGTAGTAGAACTCCTGTCTTTCCCTCCCAAGAAATGCGACCATTATGCCTGGCCATATGTTATTTTAAAAAAAAAATCATTTTAAGATGTATTTTTATAGCTGGGCAATGGTGGCGCACATCCCAGCACTTGGGAGGCAGAGACAGGCGGATTTCTGAGTTTGAGGCCAGCCTGGTCTACAGAGTGAGTTCCAGGACAGCCAGGGCTATGCCGAGAAATTTTCTGTCTCAAAAAACAAAACAAAACAAACAAACAAAACAAAAGATGTATTTTTATTCAAGTCATAACCCCACCCCCTTTTTTCCTTTTCTACCCCCACCTGTATATGAGGCCTTGCACTTGGGTATGGGCAATCTACTACTAGCTACAGCAACAGCCATCCCCTCCCTCAGCAGCCATCCACGGCTGGGAAGTGGGGCCTCCTGTACTCTCCTGAGTCCATTCTGGAATGTGGGCTGGCATGATCTTGGGAAGGTCTTGTGCACTTGTAGCTGCTGTGAGTTCATGTCACGTCAGGAAGACAGGATTTCATAATGTCCCTCCTCATTCTCCGGCTCCTACATGTCTTTTTCTCCCCTTTTGTGTGTAGTTCCATGAGCCTTGAGGGAAAGGGCCGAGCATGCACAGTCACCCTCTCAGCACTTTGACCAGTTATGGGTCTGTATTAATGGCTGCCACTGCAAAGGGAAGTTTCTCTGAGCAGGGTTGACACAGTTTCAGAGTGAATTGCTGGCACAGTGACTCTGAGGTAGAAGGTGGTGTTCTTAGGTCTCTATGTTCTGCAGGTCCCTGTGGTGCTTGTGTTGGGAAGTGGAGAGGGAGCCTGGGTGTCCTGGGATTTTGGGTTTGGGAAAGGAACATTGTAACTTTTCTCTTTGTTGGTAGTTCCCTTAGACATCTGCACTCCTCTGTAATTTCTTGATTTACTGGGTTTTTGTTTGTTTGTTTTTATATTGTTAATCTGTTGTGTTGAATAGGAATGAAGATAAACATATGGTGCTATATTATTTATTACAACTTTGTGAGGCAGTTTGGATACCTACTGGAGCATCTTTGTGAATCCTGGTGTCTTTTGAGCCAGACATTAAAGATAATTTTTAAAAATGGAACATTCTGCTCATTAAAAAGAAAACCTTTTTATTGACTCTTTGAATTTCATGTTAAGCATCCCATTTCCACTCCACTCCCTGTCCCTCCACATCTGCCCTCTGCCTTTGCAACCTTCCCCTCCAAAAGAAAAATTTAAACAACAAAAACCTAGCCATTGAAACTACAGTTTATTACAGAGTATACCCTTTTGCCCAAACAGCTTTATTTGAAAATGTTCATTATTATCGTGAGAGAACTTCTGCTACACTATCGGTACTGGATCCTCATTGGGACTTCTCTCAGATGTCCTGTTGTTGCCCCGTGTCATGGAGACCATGCCAGTTTGGATCTACAGGGCTGGCCCTTTCACAAGCTCCAGCAGTTCATAGATGGGGTAGATGTTGGGGTGGTCCAACTCTGACTCTGGGCCTGAGTTGTAGCTGAGTTGGTCAGCCTGCTAGCTCTTCTGAGCTTCTGCCACCAGGACCAGCTTTCCTGCTTTGCTCAGGTGAGGGTCAGGATCGGCTTTCCCATGTTTATGTCACCAGGACCAGACCTCCAGCAGGGGAGTGGGGCCATCGCTCCCTTGCCCATGCCCTGGTTCTCAGGGTCAACTATCCTGTGCCCACACCACCGGGGCCAGCTCTACTGTGCTGCCCAGGTAAGGTGTGGTGGCTGCTCTCCCAAATGCTGCAGCTGGTTAGGGACAGGCCCAGTGCTCACACACTCATGCTCTCATGTCTGCTCACCCATGTCCATGCCACCAGGGCCAGCTCTTTGCTGCCCTTGGACATCAATATGGCCCTAGGCAGCATCCCAGATGAGGGGTGTCCACATGGTCCATGAACCCAGACATAACTGTTGTGGGAGTCTGAGTTGGGCAGGACATTACCATGGCCTCAGGTGGCATAGCAGGCTACTCACATCAGGCTGATTCTCACCACTCTCACATCTCTAGGTCCACCTTTCTTCATTGTACACACACCTTTCTGCTTTTTCTCTCCCATCTCCCCAAGTGGTCCCTGGGCCTCTTGAGTGTCCTTCAGCCTCTTCTTGTAGCAGGGGGTCCTTTGGGTGTTCCCGCCTCTGCCCTACTATGGAGACATTTCATGCTGCTCAATAGATTTGTTTGTTTGCTTATTTCATTTTTATGTGTATGAGGGTTTGCATTTGTCTATCTGTGTACCATGTGCAAGCCCACTGATGGAGCTGGAGTTCTGTTGTGAGCCTCTCTGTGGTGCTGGGAATCGAACCCAGGTCCTTTGAAAGAACAAGTGCTTGTGACTGTTGAGCCACCTCTCCAGCCCCTATTTATTTTTATAAATAAATGAGAGAGGGGGTCTCATAAGGAAGCCCTTGGATGCACTAGACCTCCCTACGTAGACCACGCTAGCTTCAAATTCTCAGATCTGTCTGCCTGTTCCTCCCTGGGTCCTGGGATCAAAGGCGTGCACATTGTTTCCTTTGTATTTTTATGTTTAAATGAGTTGTATTTTTTTAACATTTCAGTTTTAACTTTGAAGTAAATATCAATATGCATTATTTAGTGTTGTATTTTCTCTTTCTTCCTCCCATTATTGGGTGTGTTGTGGCAAAAAATGCTGTATTCAGGTCTGGTTGAAGCCAACACTGTAGATTACAGCCTGTGTTCTTGGATTTTCTGAGTTACTGTTCTCACTTAGTTGTTTTCTAGAGTTACCCAGGGGTCCACCCGGCTGCAGTGCTGGGAATGGAAGCCCTTGATGCATTTCTGTGTTTGGCTTTCAGTATATAAGTTTTTTACTGTACTTTTTATGCATGGAAGAGTATTTAACCCCACCTCTCTCCTTCAATAGAGTCTCTAGCACAGGCCGGCCTCAGACATATAGCTCTCTGCCTCAATCTCCATGAGTTTGTACTTGGAGGTCCCCACTGCCAGTTGGAGAGCTGCAGTTTTCAGACTTCTCACTTTGTGGACCCTTTTCAGATTGTTGAAAGTGCTAGTTTAAAGAATGAAAACCGTTGTTTCAGGCTTTTCCTTTCCTTAAAAGAGGAAAATGCAGTAACAAGTAACAGAAGTTAAGGTCTATAGAAGGTTTACTCAGAGTTCAGTTGAACCCAGAAACGGTTTCATTTGTATTGTTTTCTTTAGCTAAAATAAGTTAAATTAAAAGTCATTTCTTAATAATGGGGTAACAGTTGGGCATGGTGCTGTGTACCTCCATGTGTTAAGCTGGTACACTAAGGCAGGAGGATCCAATGTTCAAAGTTATCCTTGGCTATATGAAACTCTCCAAAGTGAGGGGGGGGTTATGAATACAGCTGTTAGTGGGACGCTACTGTGGTATGGAGGGTTCTTTCTCCTCCTCATAGCATGCTTCCTGTGCTTTTATTTCTACTTTTAGTGTTCGTTAGATGGAATTGGAGAAAACATTGTTGGTTGTCTTTAATATTTTTACAGTACTGGGTCTTGAACTCAGGACCTCACTAATACTACAGAGCCACACCTGTTGCTAGTCTTCTAGTTTGCACAATTGTACTAGTAACCATTGTTACATGATGGCATCCCCACCACAGTTCCCCTTCCTCTCTCCACTCTCTTGTGTTTGTTTTTGTTTTAAGATAGGGTCTGACTCTGGAACTAGCAGTGTAAACCAGGCCACAAACTCATTGAACTCGGCCACTGAATTGCTGTGATTAAAGGCATAGACCACCATGCCCAGGTAGTCCTTCATTCTGAGTATCGTCCTTTCTCTTGTATTTCTTTTTACCTTCAATGAGAATTTCTACACTTTAGAATAGTTTCCCAACAAAACCAACAGTAAAAACAAATCACCTTTTCAAGGTTTCAGTGAGATAAAAACTTTACAAGATGTAAAGCCTACCTGTTCCTTTAATCATTCCATTTTTATATACCATATAGAGCACTTTGTTTTATTGAATATTTGCTGTGTCTTTTCCCACTTGAAAGTAAGTAAAGGATTTTGTCTGTTTTGACAATTGATGTATTATTGTAACCATTGTCAATTAAGAATTTACCCATCTGGTTTTGAGTTTTAGATTTAGCACATGCTGGTCTATATGAAGATGAATTAGTGTGGGTCTGGAGAGATGTCTCAGTAGCTAAGAGCACTTGCTGATCTTTCAGAGGGCCAGAGTTAGGATCCCAGCACATACTTCTGATAACTCACAAGTGCCTGTAACTCCAGCTCCAGGAAGTCTAGCATCTTCTGGCCTCTGTGATCATCAGCATGCATGCAGGTATACGCACAGCAGATAAATGTACATATAAATAACAAGTGAATCTTTAAAAATTAATTAATATAAAAGGAGAGTCACTTTAGAAATAAAAGAACTTCTTATGTATAGCTTAGAATTGGGAATATTTTCTTCTAAACAGTAATGTTCGTGCTAAATAACTATAGGTTATTGAAGGTTATCGTCATCCCACTATGTTAGCAAAAACCTGAAGCTAGTATCTAAGCGCATACATTAGGAAAAATGATCAGAAACCAGAGTCACAGACTACATTACTGTAGTAAAATACAGGCTGGTAACACTGTTGCACAAAGTGTGGTAAGACATAGACCTGCCTTTACTTTTCCTTTAATGAAAATGGAGTGTTTGTAACTTTTCCAGACTTGACAAATTACCAACAGTAAACATATGGAAATTTAAAAAGCAAAGAAAAACAAGAATGTCAAGCTGTCAGAGTGAGTCAGATGAGTTTATGAGCCTTCCCAATATCACAGCAGTCATGATGGATCCAGTTACACTCAGGAAGCTCGCTGAGGGGCGCAATGTCAGGTTCAGAAAGAGTGCTGCTGTGTATTCATTCATTCATTCATTCATTCATTCATTCATGAATGACAGGGATTCTCTGTGTAGCCCTGGCTGTCCTGGAACTCATTCTGTAGACTAGACTGGCCTCGAACTCTGAAATCTTCTGCCTCTGCCTCCCAAGTGCTGGGATTAAAGGCGTGTGCCCCATTGCCCAGCTTCTGTGTTTATTTTTAACAACTGATTCTTGAAAACTTAGTCTCATATTTATCAGTCTCCTTTCCTGATTATGCTAGGGCTGCATTTAGTGTATTCACATTTGTCATATTGCTGTGAGTTTGTTTGACTGGCACTAGAACTGGACTGATTAGGTTACAGTGTCTTCTCTGTTTTAGCAAAGTCCTGCAGATATGGAGAATTTCCACAGTACTGTTCCTCAAAATGTGGTCACTGAAAGAAGGCTTCTCTGAAGTACTCCGAGGAGGGGCCCCATTATTTGAGGCTCTCTTCCACTCTCTCTGTTCCTTTTTCCTTCCCTCCATCTGCCCCCCAGCTTTTTTTTTCAAGATAGTATGTCAGTATGAAGTCCAGGCAGACTGCAAATTTGTAATTCTACCGAAGGTTTCCGAGTTCTGGAATGGAGTGTCTTACTACACTAGACTGAGAGACCATTTTTATAAGCAGATAAACAATTTAAGTTATAAATATTTATATTTGTTTATTTTACTCCAAGAATTAGCTGCTACGGGCTGGAGGAATGGCTCAGCAGTTAAGAACACTGTTGCTCTTACAGAGGATCTGATTCGGTTCCCAGCACCCACATGGTGGCTCATAGTCATCACTAACTAAGTTTCCAGGGTTTTGGATCTCTTCCTCTGACATCCAAGGGCGCTGGACATGTATGATGATATGATATACATACATATATGTATGCAGAAATTCATATACATAAAACAAAACAATAAAAGCAAAAGACAGAATTAGAAATTAAAAAGACATTGAGACAGCTCAGTGGGGAAAGGGGCTTGGTCACCAAGCTTTGACAATCTGCATTCAGTCCCCAAGATCCGACATAGTGGAAGGAGGAGGAATGACACTCTCTCGAGTGCCCTCTGACTATCACATATGCGCACCCACAGATATATTTAAATAAATAAAATAAGAAATGTTAATAGCATTTTCTGGTCTTCCAGAGAATCAGGGTTAGGATTCCAGTTCAAGTAAAATAATAAAATATGATTTAAAAGGATCTTTATCATCTTGCATACAATTTTAATAACTTAGTTATGATTTTTGTAGTTTTGAGGATTAAGCACAGAGCCTTGCTCGTGCCAGCCAAGTACTCGTAAGCACAGAGCCACACTCCCAGTTCTGCTGTGCTGTACATAGGAAAGGAGTGTCTGCTGATGATAACAGGGGAAGAGGTCAACACTGGAAGGTGTGCAAGGAAAAAGCACAGAGTATAAAGCCAATTAGAAAGTTAGTATGGGGAAGAAAACCCCACAACCTTATTCTAATGTACAGTGAAAAGTGTTTGGAGTGAATCATGTTCAAATAATCCTATTTAAGAAGATAAGTACAGAATTAGGCTATGAGTTGAACTTAAATTGTTTTTCAGGGGACTTTTGTGGAATGGGTTACTTTCATAATTTCCCTGGAAAGCATATCTGTTTCCATGGTTACAGGGTACTGTAGTAGTTATTTGAAAGCAAGGGAAGACTACACTAGCCCATGCTGAAGCCTTGTGCTCTCAATGAAGTAGCTGTGAAGAGGGTGCACACCTGGCTGTCCTTCAGAACTGCTTCATAGCAGCAGTGTAGGATTGGAACACTGACATTGCTTGTGAATTGTAGGGCAGACTATAGTTAAGGATTAAGCATAAACATTCTGTAGAGTTTCTATGGGCTTGTGAAGAAAGAGGTTCAAGCACCAGAAAGAAATGTAATCACCTGTTTTAGACTGTATAAAGGAAGGCTGTTAAAGAGTATAAATTCCTATTGATATTTTCTAGAAACGACTACAAAAAGAACTGTTGGCTTTGCAGAATGACCCACCTCCTGGAATGACTTTAAATGAAAAGAGCGTTCAGAATTCAATTACGCAGTGAGTATTTGATTCTCAAAGGTCTTCTGTGTTGTACAAGTATGTACTCATCTTCTAAAACCTGCTTTCATATTTCATTGCATTCTGTTATACCATTTAAAAGCTCTTATTACATATATCTGCATAGACATTTTTTAACCTTACTGTGTCAGCATAGACTTATTGTCATTTAACTTGTAAAGCTTCCTTTTGTTCTTAAAATAATCTCTGTGTTTTTCATGTTCCTTATTATTTATTTATATGTGTATTATTTGTTTATTTTTGTTGTGACTCCAGGCTAGCCTTAGTCTCTATAACACTGGGATTATAGATAGGCATGTGCCGCCACATCTGGCTCTTAGGTCTTGAGCATTTGCTCTGCATTCAGACTGTAGCACTATGAATCCCATCCTTTAGACATAGTAAGTCAAATATCCATGCTGTACTAAAGAATGGACAAAGATAAGTTCCTATAGCACAATAGGATAGTTACCTAGCACAAATTGTACTCTTTTTTTTTTTTTTTTCCTTAAGCCTCTCTAGTTGAAAGTGTGAGTTAAAACTGTGTCTACAGTAGAGAAGGGTGACACAGTGAAATGCTATCACTTTATAGTTTGTAGTCAATTTGTAAGGTGGAAATTTTGTTCAGTCATAATTATCTTTGAGAATTCTGAAGAAAGGCCCTATTGGCTGGGTACATACCCATAGTCTTCACTACCTAGGAGGTTGATGTAGGAGGATGGACCAAAAGTTCATGACTACGCTGGAAAACTTGGTGAGACCTAAAGAGTAAGGCATGCCTCAGAGGATGATAGTGTTTGCATGGTGCTTGTCTTAGTCCACAAACCTAGCTCTTCTCAGGAATAAATTAAAGATTTATTTATTTATTTTATGTGTATGAGTACACACTGTAGTTGTACAGATAGTTGTGAGCCTTCATCTGGTTGTTGGGAATTGACTTTTAGGGCCT
This sequence comes from Montemys delectorum, assembly GCA_019843815.1. NCBI lineage: Eukaryota > Metazoa > Chordata > Mammalia > Rodentia > Muridae > Montemys > Montemys delectorum. The sequence continues at coordinate 53,883 of JADRCD010212193.1, read as the reverse complement.
CTGCTCGCTCCAGTTTGCCCCACTTGCTCAGTCCCTGCCAGCTCCAGCACAAAAATTTATTTATTATTATAAATAAGTACACTGTAGCTGTCTTCAGACACTCCAGAAGAGGGCGTCAGATCTCATTACGGGTGGTTGTGAGCCACCATGTGGTTGCTGAGACTTAAACTCAGGACCTTCAGAAGAGCAGTCGGTGTTCTTACCCACTGAGCCATCTTGCCAGCCCAGCTATTTCTTTATTAGAAGTGAAGATGTGTGGAAAAAAAATGCCAAACTACCTTTTTTTTTTTTTGGTCTTTCAAGACAGGATTTCTCTGTGTAGCCCTGGCTGTCCTGGAACTCACTCTGTAGACCAGGTTTGCCTCGAACTCAGAAATCCACCTGCCTCTGCCTCCCAAGTGCTGGGATTAAAGGCGTGTGCCGCCACTGCCTGACCCCAGATTACCTTTTAAAAAAGAGTAATAGTTATAGGAATTCAAGAGTTGAGACACATTGGAGAAAGGTAAGCGTACTTTCTATTGCATCCTTCCTCCAAGCACATACTCAGTGAGTGAATTCTAAGCCCTGATGGTTCAGTCTGTGGGACTGGGACTGCTGAGGAACTTAGCCGCCACGGGTGTTTGCTGCACAGGCCTGGGGATCTGAGCTTGATCTTCAGAACCCATGGAAAGGGAGAAGGTGAGAACCAGCTTCATAAAGCTGTCTATCCCCTGACCATCGCTCCACACCATGGCATGTATATACCTATACTCAGGACACACATGCACACTGATGATTGGTTACACTGGAAAATTGGGAAACTTAAGTGTGCACATAATAAAAGTACTGTATTTCTTGTCTTCAGTGATATAGTAAACTGCAAAATGATAAGAATAAAATACACCCCAAGAAGTATAACAGTTGTTATTCCTGAGAATTTTTATTTTATATCTTTTTAAAATTCAGTAACCACACATTACTTTTTTAATCAGCAAAGATTAAAATTTTATTGCACATGGTATTAGAAATTATTTTTTATTTTATTTTTTATTTTTGGTTTTTTGAGAAAGGGTGTGTAGCCCTGGCTGTCCTGGAACTCACTCTATAAACCAGGCTTGTCTCGAACTCAGAAATCCACCTGCCTCTGCCTCCCAACTGCTGGGATTAAAGGCATCTGCCACCACCGCCTGGCAGTATTAGAAATCATATCTTTGACCTATTTCATGGAAATACTCCATGATTAATGATGTTTGCTTTGCTGTTATTTAAACTCTGCTTTGTCTGTCATGAGTAAATTGATTGTGTTTGTCAGCCCTAAACTTTGCTACATTAAGAAATGAGGGAGCAGGAGGAAATCCTGTTTCCTTGAGTTATCTCTCTGGGTAGTAGATGTGAGCCGATAGGAGAAATGAATTTTGAAGCTGAGGAAGACCTAGTTTTTGTTTTAAATAATTTATTTTTATTTTATATGCATTGCTGTTTTCCTTGCATGTATGTCTATGTGAGGATGTTGGATCCTCTGGAACTAGAGTTAGTTGTGAGCTACTATGTGGGTGCTGGGAATTGAACCTGGGTCCTCTGGAAGAATAGCCAGTGCTCTCAACCACTGAGCCACTTCTCCAGCCCCTTGTTTTGTTTTATAAGAAGAAGGTGCATATACCAAGCACATGCATAGAGCTGTGTTTTGAACCCAGGTCTCTTTAGCGTGACATGCAAGGACTTGACCACTGACCTGTATGCCCCCACAGTTTTCTTGCTTTCTAGACAGCTTTGTGCTGTATTTAATTTACTGTGTACTAGCTCTTGTTGATAGAAATGCATGAGTTTTTTTTTTGTTGCTGTTTTTTACATAAGTAGCACCATTTCCCTCTCCCAACACTATCCTTCTTACATCTGAGGTACTCAGCATACATTCTCAAAATGAATTGTTATGTTTTTAAGGGTTTCTGTACTTTAGTTGATTTCTTTCACAGACTTAAGTCCATCCCGTGTTACTATTTTATATACATTTCTAGTTTTTGTTTCATGTGAGACATGAGTAGAGCCTTATCCCAGTATTTATTCTCTGTGTTCCCCTGATTTCCCTGGATAGATGGGTGAATGGATGATATTGGCTGGCAGTACTGGGCATCAGACCCAGGGCTTTGATGAATGCTCTCCTGCTGAGGTACATCCTCAACCCCAGTTGTTAGCCTGTGTTTAAAATAAGCACATTTTTGTACTTGAGAAGTGTGAGGTTAAAGGATTTGGTCAGCTACAATAATTATACGTGACAGCTATAATTAAAGACTCATTCCTAATGATTTCCATTCAGGTCTAAATGGTGTCTGTCCTAACTATCACCTTTGCTGTTTTTATCTTCTGTCCCCTCTTCTAATGACTAGAGATGGTTGCAGAATAACAATGAAAACATACATGTTCCTGTTACAATACAAGCTCACATAGATGCCATAGGAATGAATCTGTAGGCGCTTAATTAAAGTGCTGAAAGTGAGCTAGCAAGGAAAGGCAGGAGAGACCCTTGCTTGAAGCCTCCAGAGATTGTGCCGGGGATCCAGTTAGTCTTTTTTAGAATGCTCATTAGGAGGTGAGTTTGTCAGCTGCAGTCCTCTAGAGACTTTGTTGATTGCACTTTTTCCCATTGCTTCTAACAGGACGATGGCTAATGAACTTGGTACTGTCTAAAAAGTTTTCCATTACTATAGAAAGTAGTCTTTTGAAAGGAAATAAGATTGTGTGATCTGAAAGGAAGAGCCCAGTATAGACCCTGATATTAGTGTATGTTGGAGGTTTTTTTTTTATTTTTTTTGTAGTTTGTTTCAGACCTGACTTACAAGCCCGGTTCTGACCTTGACCTAATTTCTTTAATCTAGAGTGTCACAGAGGGATAGGAAAGACAGGATTACTGTGGGGTTGGAGAGATAGCTCGGCAGGTAAGAAGGTGTGTTGCTACCCTAATTTACGTCCTGACCCTGTTACCCCCCCCCCCCCCCACACACACACACAGACAGACAAACAGCCCAGCTCTGGGGGCCAGAAAGATTAAAACACAAGGTAGTGACCTGTGTTCCATCTCTGAACCCACATAGAGGTGGAAGGAAAGGGCTAAAAAGCTGTATGTTGTGTGCTGTGGTTGTGAATGCCTCACCCCATACAACAAGAATAAATTTACTCAGTCATATATAGTATACACAATAAAGATAAAATTTTAAAAGTTCTCTATAAAGAGATAAATGCAATGTGAGAGTTGCTGGGTGAAGAACAGCACTATCCTCGGGTTACTCTGCCCAGTGCCTGGCAGCTCATTGTTCGCTTTTCCCCTTCATTTCAATCCTTTTTATCTTAAGTTTTAAATCTGCTTCCTTTTGTTTTTTCTTTTTCCTGTCCTAGGTGGATCGTAGACATGGAAGGTGCACCAGGAACCTTATATGAAGGGGAAAAATTTCAACTTCTGTTTAAGTTTAGTAGTCGATACCCTTTTGACTCTCCTCAGGTAATCTTCTTGCATGTGCAATTGTGGCTTTAGATTATAGCAAAACACTAAATTGGTTATTTTTGCCTAACTAAAACCTATATCACAAACTCAATATAAATATGTAGATAGAATTATTTTTACGTAAGTCAGGATTTTGTGAATATTGTGGGGACAGAGGCTTTTCTACTATCATACTTCCGGGAGCTTCAGGTGGAGCTTCAGGTGGAGCTTCAGGTGACTTGCCGTCCATGGATTTCATGAGCAGCGGGGAAGGTTACTGTTTGTAATAACTGCAGGGAGTCTTGTAGCACCACGTAGCACCACTGACCACACTGATAAAGGCTCTTTTAGGACTGTCTTTGGTTTTCTATTGATGTGTTTTCTTTACAGCCTTTAAAAACAAGCATGTGTTTACAGATGTCAAATCAACTGAAATCTAATCATTATGGTTTGAAGCAAACACAGTTTAGGTAATAGTTTAGTACTTAGATAAGGAAAATGTGGTAGTGGAATTAAAAAGAAACCTTTCTTGAGGAGGGGTTGTATGTGTTAAGTGTTTTGCCTACATGTATGTCTCTGCATCACATGTCTGCCTCATGTCCTGAGAGGTCAGAAGACAGTGTTGGATGTGAGCAGCCATGTGAGTGCTGGAATTGAACCTGGGTTCTCTGGAAGAGCAAGTGCTGCTAACAGCTGGGCTCTCTCCAGCCCCAGGAAATGTTTCTGAGAGGTATTTAACTAGTAAGTAATTAATTGGAGGTCAGAGAGGGGAGATTCTGGGATGATCTCCAGGTTCCTGACTTGTAAGACAGTGAGTTAGTTGAATTATTTATTCTCCACAAAATTATAAGATTTCACATTTGAAGCTTGAAGTTTGTGAGATGTGTTGTTAAGTGAAACCCTAGCAAGCCTCTGTGTCACTGCTAAGTAATGAGGTCTTCTGGAAAGTAAGCCCGTACCTAAAATCCAACTTGGCCTATGAGCAAAGTCCTACTTCATGGTCACTTTCAAAATAATAGTCTACACTTAGCTTAAATCTTTTTTTGGCCACAAGAGAAAATAAAGCAAATTAGTTATTGCATTATGTTATAAAGGGACTCATGGAAAGAGGTAGGATTAACTAAATAACTCCTTGAATTATAAAGTTGTCATATGAGCAGAAAGTTAAGCCTTAAGGCTCCTTTGACCATTTTTATAGAACTGTAGAGTGAAGGGGTTCTGCTGTCAAGACCTGGGATTGTAATAGGCATCACAAGCACAGACGTCTTCCTTCTCATTAGGGATATGTCTTTACTTTGTCTAATATCTGGGATCCTTCACCTCCCTGGCCTTAGCTGTTTGTACCTTACTTCAGCTTAGTGGAGATTCTGGAAGGAACAGAGGTTTTTTTTTTTAATCATAGGAAAACACTATTTTTATAAACATAAACCAAGTTAAAAGACATTTTACAAATTCTGTCTTTAGTCTTTTATTCAAAATCAGATATCAAATTTAAATATTTCCAAATCACCATTTATAATAAATTTATTCTCTTCTCTCTCTTCTTCCTGCTCCTTTGATTTTAATAACTTCAGATTTATTATTTAGCAATAAATATTAATCTTTATTCTTTAATATTAAATTAAACAGCTGATTCAGATCACTGCAGTGGGTACATACCCTTCTAAAAGGTCATAAGTCTTTTGGACACCAGTTTTTCCTCCCTAAGAAAGTGAGTGTTTCTCTGGATAGCCCTGGCTTTTGTGGAACTTGCCATGCAGACGGAGATCTGCCTGTCTCTGCCTCCCGAGTGATAGGATTAAGGGCATACACCACTAAGTCCTGCTGACATTGCAGATTTAATACATTTAAACTTAAGCGTTTACAGTAATGAAATAGAAAAAAATTTTTCTGTGTGTTGGGTTTCTGTTTGTCTTCTGTTTTGTTTTAAATTGTCTGCTTTCACATATTCCTAGATACAGTTTTTCAATCCTTTTGCAATCTTTAAGTCAGTCCATTTCTCTCTTATCTTACAGTGTGGACACTGGGCTGTTTCAATAGGTTAATGTTTCAGTAGTTTCTACTTGTGTTACAGACCTTTTCACAGTGCTAGGATCAAACCTTGTATTTGCTCCCTTTCCACCCCCTCCCTGCTCTCTGTGTATATACACACAGTGTCCCACGGCCTCCCATACCTCTGCCCTGTTTTCCTTCCTTAGTGAAACCTGTGGCTATTATTTCCTGTGGAATCAAGTCTTTACCTTGGGTATGAAGTCCCTTCATGGACATGTTAAAACTTAACCAGTTCCTGCACAGGTAGCTCCCTGTACTCTACTGTGTAGTAATGTTTATGTATCCTATTTCATCATTTAACTTCCATTCTGATTTTATCACCTAATAGTTTTTAATAAAGTAGTTATGAGATATAGATTAAGGTTTTTGTTTTTGTTGTCTAAATGAAGCAATCGAAGCTTGTAGAAAAGGTTTCTCTTTTTATTTTATTTTATTTTTTTTTGTTTTTTTTCGAGACAGGGTTTCTCTGTGTAGCCCTGGCTGGCTGTCCTGGAACTCACTCTGTAGACCAGGCTGGCCTCGAACTCAGAAATCCGCCTGCCTCTGCCTCCCAAGTGAGAAAAGTTTTCTTAATGGTTTGATTACTAATTAGAACAGTCAGGCTCAGAACCAAGTCCTCCCTCCCTCCCTCCCTCCCCCCCTCCCTCCCCCCCCCCCCCCCCCCCCCCTCTGCCGTACTGCCAAGTAGATATGTTACTAGCATGGGAAAGTTATCTACTCACCCTTACAGTGACCTCTAGGAAAGTGAAAGAGTGTATGTGGAATCTAAAAGACCTGAGGACAGTTGATCCTCTTTTGGAATGTTAGTATTCTTTTTTAACAGCTTATTTTGTAATGTATCCATCTATACTGCAGAAGTTGTACATTCTAATTTATTTTGGTTAAGAAAATTAAAACTAATAGCAGGGATTTCTTAATTCTTAAAATTATTTTCTGAATCACACCATCCATATGGTTTTAAATGTAATGGGTCTATTAAGATTTGTATACATGTAAAGGGACGGCGTGGTTGAAACATCCCTTTGAGGTCAGCTCCCCAGTTATTAGGTACTTTGAAGAACAGAAGCATTGGCAGTTGTTAGGTACTAGTCTTTCATCTTCCTACAGAAGAAGCAATATGACTTCTTAGAAAACCAGAATTTTAGGAGTGTCCCTGGAGTAGACCAGTCTCATTGTGAAATGCTCACTATTGAATCTGTAACACATATAGGCCATTCCATACCTGTATAGCTTCTCTGTTTCCCTCTTATTCATGATTAGCTTCTCACATTATATCCCATTTTGCTATGAAAAAAGCTACCTGCCTACATAATGAAATTTAGCTTGATCATTTATTCTTAAATAAAATGACACTAAGTACTTTTGCGTATTTGCAGAGGTACCATGTCGTCATCATTTTCCACCAATGTGCAGTTAATGTCAGCATCCTTCCTTACACAGGAAATGTCTTTCTGGGTAAACTCAGTATTTGTTTATACTAAGTTACATGTAAATGGCTGCTTAGTTTAGTGTTTCTCGAGTGTTTATGTTATGCTAAACACTTGTATTTATATGAAGAAATAGAAGAGGACCGAGAGACTGCAAAGGCAGTAGTTGCCTTTAAAGGACTTCAATGTGCTTGTTGAATAGGTCAGCATTTGCTTACCTGTCATCTGTTAAGGATAACTCACTTTATCTGTTACTGATGGAGTATATAACATGGAATCAGATCTGTTTGGCTCAGATTGTGGTTTCCATGGGGCGGTGTATACCCTAGCACCAGCACTCAGAACATTGAATATTACTTGAGCAGAGAGTTCTAGACTAACCTGGGCAACAAAACAAGATCCTGTCTCAAAAAAGCAAAACAAAAAGCTGGCAGGATGGTTTCCGAAGTAGGGTGCTGCTCTACACTTAGGAAAACTTGATTTTAATCTCAGGCAACAGCTGTAAGCCAGGTTTGAAGTGCTCCTATAATTCTAGCACTGGGGATGCAGAGGCAAGGAGCTCCCTGGAGTGCTGACCACACAGTTTAGTTGAATCATGGAACACTAGATCTCCTCCTCCTGATGTCTACACACACACACACACACACACACACACACACGCACGCACGCACGCACGCACGCACGCACGCACACGCACGCACACACACACTGATCCCCTCCTCCTCATGTCTACACACACACACATACACATACACACACACTGATCCCCCCTCCTCATGTCTACACACACACACACACACACACACACACACACAGAGAGACACACATATACACACACTGAACCCCCCCTCCTCATGTCTACACACACACACACACACACACACTGATCCCCTCCTCATGTCTGCACACACACACACACACTGATTCCCTCCTCCTCATGTCTACACACACACACACACACACTGATCCCCTCCTCATGTCTGCACACACACACACACACACACACACACTGATTCCCTCCTCCTCATGTCCACACACACACACACACACACACTGATCCCCTCCTCATGTCTGCACACACACACACACACACACACACACACACACACTGATACCCTCCATATGTCTACACATGCACATAATCCAAACAAATATTTTTTTTAAAGATTTATTTATACATTATATATAAGTACACTATAGCTGTCCTCAGACACACCAGAAGAGGGCAGCAGATCTCATTACAGATGGTTGTGAGCCACCACGTGGTTGCTGGGAATTGAACTTAGGACCTTCAGAAGAGCAGTCAGTGCTCTTACCCGCTGAGCCATTTCTCCAGCCCCAAACAAATATTTTTTAATTGAGAAAGGAATGACAAGAATTTCATGATAGGCAGCAAAGAAAATTTTTGTGTGTGTAGAGTTTGCATTCTTTTGGGAAAAGAATAAAATAAATAAAATAGCAGTGCAAGAGAGAAATGGGGCAAGCCCGTGCTCAGTAGAACTCCAATTCTTCTTGAAGAAGTAGGCCAGCAGTTGACAGATGGGACCTCAGGAAACTGCAAAGCTTCTTTACAGCAAGGCAAAGTGACAGCTTGCAGAATGGGAGAATATTCACACTCTACTTTTGATAGACTATCATAGATGTAGGGAGAACTCAGACTAGATCATAAGAAATTAGATAGTCCAATCAGATGAAATGTAAATGACCAATAAAGATTGGAAAAAATGTCCAGTTTTCTAACCTTAGAGAAATGCAAATCAGAACTACCCTAGGATGCCACATTACTCAAGAGTCAGTTGTCATTCATCAGGAGAGCAAAAAACAAATGCTTGTGAGGATATGGACAGGAAAGAACTTTTTATAGATATATTTGTAGCCTATACTTTTGCCGTGATTAAATGGAAGGTTTTGAACAGAGTTATAGAATCATATCAAAAATTAAAAGGAAGAATGTAGCAGTTAGCAAATGGGGAGGCCTGGTCGGAGGTGGTGGTCTTGAGAGGTAGTAAAGGATTTATGTAGAAAGTACAGGTCAAGGCAGGAAAGGACCCAGCCTCAGATCTGGCAGTGTAAGCTCTTGAACATCTGTGGTTCAGTGCACCAAAGGGCTGTAGGGATGATTGTGGGGTGTTGAGGGTCTGATCAAAGAAGATTCTATAGTATGAAGGAGGTGACTGTTTCTTTCATAGGCTTTAGGAGATGTGGTCAGACCATCAAACACTGAAGTTCTGAAAGCTGGGTGTCCTGACTCCTGGTGAACCTCTGTTCTGCCTCCTCTTTCTAGTTCTTCCATCCGTCTGCCACCTTCACTCAAATAAATGTCTGAGATGCTTACATTGTAAATGTCTGAGTTACACTTGCTTTAAACTTTTCAAATGTACTTTTTGCTGAAAAGTTATCTTAGGACTTAATTTCTCTTAGAAATTGTAGGGATGATACTCATTTTCGAGGGAGAGTCACTGTGCCTTCCCAGTTCTGAAGCCACACTGACACTTTAGTGCTAGGGCAACAGGACAGCCTCCTGGGCATCCTTCCCACCCTTTCTCTTCCCTTCACCCAGACCCTCCCTTTCTTCTGCCCCCTGCAGATCTAGAGCCTGTTTGTTGGTCCCCTTGTCCTTCTTTTTCAGGCCTGCTAAGACACTCTTTTTACATAGTAATGGTTCCCCAAGTGCTCACACTTTCTTAAGAAAAGAGAACATTGATATGCTAGAATGGGTGAGGATTGTGGATTTTAATAAATGACAAAGGGATAGCTAACTTTCCAAACTTAGTTTCATTGTATTTAGGAAGTTTGTCTTTGGCAGCAACTACATGGTGGTTCACAACAGTCAGGAAATCCAGTTCCAGGAGATCCAGCAACTTCTTCTGGCCTTCACAGACAGTGTATAAATATGGTACACAGACATACATGCAGGCAAAACACCCATACACATAAGATAAAAATAAATACGTGTGCGCTTGCGCACACACATACACACACACACACACACACACACACACTACTAAATACAACCTAATCTCTCTGTGTAATTTTACCTGTATGTTTATGATCTTCCTAGGTATTTTGTAGGTTATTAGTAGTCCTATCTTTGCTGTATCATATATTACATTTTTGAATTTTATTTATTTTTGGTTGTTCGAAACATGGCCTCTTTTTGTCACAGACATATACATTCTTTCCTAAAATATATATATACATATATATGTATATATATACACACATATGTAATATACATACATACACATATATACATCTATATATATACATACATATACACATATACATCTATGTGTTACCTCTATGTATATGACCTCACTTTTGTGAGTTATTAATCCTAACTTTACTATATCAAATATTACACTTTTATGTTTTATTTACTTTTGTTGTTGTTGTTATTGTTGTTGCTTGAGACATGGCATCATGTATCCTGGCTGGCCTTAAACTTGCTCTGTAGCCAAGGATGATTTGGAGCATCTGGCTTTCCTGTTTTTACCTCCCAAGTGCTAGGATTACAGGTATAGCTGGTGAGCCTGGCTATGCTGATCACAGGAGAAAACCTTGTCTCATATTGTCCCTGACAGGAAGCTTTGGTATCTGAATGACCGACTTGTTTTTATAATTACACCCTGGCATTTCATTGACTTTCTGGCTGCCCCCTCTACATCCGGAATCTAGAAACTGATTGATAATCTAGGGCTTATGCATTATAGGTAATCCAGCACTTAGCTCTTTTTGTCTGTAAATAGTCCATTTTGTTTTGTTCATTTTGTGTATACTGTTTGGACCTAGCTTGACATAGGTAACAGTTTTCTTTTTCAGGCTGCTCATGAAACACTGTTGTAAATAAGTGCTGTGAGGGCTTTCATTATTGTACTTGATGTTGGGAAAATTTTGAATTTTTATAAATGAAAATTATCTGAACTCCATCCTTTTTTTCTTAGTAATAATATCAAGACTTTAGTAAACTGTAAGTGTACTGCAGTATATAGTTAAATGTCTAGTTGTAGTTGTTTCTATTAGATTATTATAGATATTGGTAGCTATCAGATCAAACTCTTGTTAGAATCTGTCAAATCTGAGTAATGAGTCAGGTACTTTTCAATGTGCTGTAGAAGAAATGCTTTGTCCAGGGCCTGTGAGCAGCCTAGGTGCCAGGGAGGCCCTCATGACCTCTCCCCTAACTTGAGTGTGATTGTTGATAGTCTGTCTGTGTGGGTGCTCATCACTGAGGCCTTTCTGCTTGGATTTTAGTAGTTACATTACGTAATTACATTCATAATACTCAAGCTATTCCAAGATTGGCCTGATTAACTTTTTAGACTGGATGTGGACTCGGTATATATGCTTCCAAAATTACCTTGAGTATACTTATATGTTAGGTCTTGTCTACTTGGAAAATGAGCTACATTAATAGGGAAGTTATTAAAAATACAGAGACAAAGTTGTGCCTCTAAATCCTAGAGCTGAGCCTCTACTTCCTCCCTGAGAGCCACTTCCTCAGCAGAGTTCTGCAGCACAGAGTATGTGTAGTTTTCATTTAACTGGGAACAGTGAGGTCGTATACCTAGTTTTCACCTGAGGCCAAAATGAATTGAATTGCAGTATCATATCACTTGTATTCAGTGGTCTTGTTGTATCAGTCAGTACTAGACAGTTTTATCAGCTACTTAGGGCAACCCCAGTTTATTTTTACAATTCCAGAAACAACATTTTGAGTTTCTAGTACCTGCTCACCTGAATTACAACAGAAATGCCTAGTTTTCTTCTTTGATCTATACTTGGTAGTAAGCTAGATGGAAAACAGTATTTACATTTAGCCTTTAACCTTGGTTATTTTCCCACAGTAGGTGGAGAGCCGGGGTGACAGAGAGCGTTGTAAAGCTCTCTGTGAAAATGAAAATGGAAAAGACCTGTAATGCCTTTTACATGAACAAACTGTTGTAAAAAAATAAATAAATAAACATTTTGCTTTATTTCAGGAATTCATCTTTGGCATGTCAAGCAGCCTTTCTCTGCTTAGACAAGCTTCTACAGTGCCTAGTCCCTAAATGTTGCTTAATATGTGCAAGGAGTTATCCTGTGTCTGGTCACTTCACGTTCATGCTGGCTGCATTTGCTATGCATGGAATATGTTAAAAGCCTAATTGAGATTAATTTTGTTTTCAGTTAGTTTCTTTATTTCTTTTACTTTTTCTTTCTTGGTATTTCAAGACAGGGTTTCTCTGTGTAGCCCTGGCTGTCCTGGAACTCACTGTGTAGACGAGGCTGGCCTCAAACTCAGAAATCCGCCTGCTCTGCCTCCCAAGTGCTGGGATTAAAGGTGTGTGCCACCACCATCTGGCTTCAGTTCCTTTCTTCCTTCCTTCCTTCCTTCCTTCCTTCCTTCCTTCCTTCCTTCCTTTAGATTTATTTATCTATTTCATGTGTATGAGCACACTGTAGCTGTACAGACGGTTGTGAGCCTTCATCTGGTTGTTGGGAAGTGACTTTAGGACCTCTGCTCGCTCCAGTCAACCCTGCTTGCTCTGGTAGTTCTCGCTTGCTCCAGTAGACCCGGCTCACTCTGGCCCAAAGATTTATTTATTATTATACATAAGTATACTGTAGCTGTCTTCAGACGCACCAGAAGAGGGCGTCAGATCTCATTACGGGTGATTGTGAGCCACCATGTGATTGCTGGGATGTGAACTCAGGACCTTCGGAAGAGCATTTGAGGCTCTTACCTGCTGAGCCATCTTACCAGCCCTTCAGTTGGTTTCTTAACTACATAGCCCAGGTGAGCTGTCCACCCGAGCTTTCTGAAATTACAGATGTGAGCCACTGCAGCCAGCAGGGGACTTGGTTTGAGTTTTGTTGAGTCTCTGTGCTGTTGGAGCTGTTGGCTGTTTGTACACCTCTGCTGCTTTACCCATAGCTGCCCTCTCTCACCCTCACCACTGTCACTTCTGTCTGCATTTCCTTTGGGTGGTGCACAGTTCCTGGCTCATGGACATTGGTAACAATGTTTTTCCCAGAGCAAAGGAGAATACTGCTTCTCCTTTGCTCTGGGAAGGAGTAGTCAGGACCCTTGTATCTGATTGCCTATATATTTTACCTTGGTGATTGTTGATAGCCATGTTAAAAAGTTGACAGTTTTTTATTTTTGGCACTTTCAAAGCATTATTTTCATAGGCTTCTTAATTAAGAGACCTTTGGGGCGAGGATAGTTTTTAAAGGAATTGTGACCAGGGAGTAAATTCTCAAGGTATTGCCTCTGTTCTCAGTGAAAACACTGATGGCCAAATGGCTTTTTAGGATAAAATGAATAACCCAGAACAGATCTGTATTCTGTGGCATTTGTAAATCCCTGTTTTAGACATATGTAACACAGTCTACAAGTAAATATGTTGTAATAAGCTGTGGCTCATACTTCTAAAATTCTACTAAGAAGCAGTTGTGAGTAGACTCAGAAAATGTTTAGGGCAAGAGCAGTGATCTCAGCTGAACGAATGGCATTTCCTAGAACGGCTGTTCAAAGGCAAAGAGTAGAGCTCATGCAATCATGTTAGATAAGGGACTGATGTCTCTCATCATGATACTTGGCTTGTTATTTCTGCCTTTTTCTGTGGAGAGGGTAGAAGTGGGTGACCAGATCTTAAACACTTAGGAAAGCCAGTTTGAAAGTGATCCTTTTACTGAGTATTGCATGCTAGTAATATTTAAAGTGTTAGCAGACTGCCAACTACATGGCTAATTGAATGTTAATGTGAATATTTCTAAGAATCTTAGGAAAGTCAGATTTGTGGCTAGATACTTAAAATAGCTATAAAAGCCTTAGCTTATTTTAATTTCACAATATCTCTTCTGTATTAAGTGTGGGCCTACTTCACTCTAGGTAGATGGATTTCATTGACTGTCTTCTATAGAGCAACAAATGTTTCATCAGTTATATCATAATTTAGATTTTGGTTTCTCCTTGGTATTTTGCTGTAGCTGGAATTTTGCAAGGGTTGAGAGAGTCTATTAGTCTAGGTTGAAAACTGTTGAGTTTTATGTAGGGACTCATGGTTCTGAATTGGCAACTTTGAATTTATATTTATGATTGTTGTTAGTGTTTGTCTGAAAGAAAGTTTTGCTATTTTCCCAAGACTAGCTTTGAACTTCTAGGCTCAAGTAAAATTCCTTACCTCAGATTTTCGAGAAGGTGCCCCCGGTGGCCCTCTGCCACACTGAGCCTGATTGTGAATTCTTAACCAGATCCTAACTCCAGTGATACTAGCATTGTTATTTTTACAATGTGATCACTAATTAGGAACAGCTGGTAAACTGTACCACTAATATGATATTACTACCTTATAAAATTAACTTGAAGATTGGCGAGTTATTTTAATTTGAATTTTATGTAAAATCAAGTGATTTCTCTTAGAGCGGTAGCTCAGAGTAGAGCACTTACGTAGCATGTCCGTGGGCCCTAGTTCTTTGCCTAGCATTGCAAAGTAAAGAGCGGTACACATTCAGGTGCTCCTAAGCCTGCTGCCACCTTTGAATTGTCCCGGGATGTGCAGAATGGAATTTTAAGATATGCAGATACATTCTCTTTCCTATTTGGATACTTAGGGGTTTTACTTGAAGTGTTAGGACGGAGGAAGGCCATTACAGTTGTGCCGAGGTAAGAAAGGTAAGGGAGTAGACAGAAGGGTAGACATACAGCAGCCAGTTAATACTCTGCCTTATTAGTTCTTATTTTACCTGAACAGGTTTGATTTGATTTTTGTTACAGTATCAGAATTAAATACTTCAGGAATTTTAGTGTGTTTTGTTTTTTGTTTTGTTTTTTTTATTTATTTTGGGTTTTTTTTTGGTCTTGTTTTGTTTTATTGTATTTGTTTTTTTAAATATGCTTTCAGTGAGTAGCCCTGGCAAGCTTGAAACTTACCATGTAGTCCAGACTGGCCTCACAGTGACTGAGAACCACCTGCCTCTGCTTTCCAAGTGCTGGAATTAAACATGAATAATGAGTATTTAGTGAGGACTGAGTAGAATTTGGAAAAAAAGAAACTAACATTCTTATAAATGTAGTTTACCATTTTCTAGTAAAAAAAAATACAAATATAGAACATGTCAGTGCAATCTGAAAGCGGCCTAGGGTTCCTACTGCTGCATGGCTATTTATGCAGTGAGGTTGGTACTAAATGGTTGGTAATGGGTGAGCATTTGCTCCTGAAATCTATTTGTTTGTTTTTATTTTATGTCTTAAAAATTAATACTTGTTAAACGTGGAGAATATTTTAGTTTTTAATAGAGAATATTGAGCGTTAATGTAATTTTATTTTTTTCTTAGGTCATGTTTACTGGTGAAAATATTCCCGTTCATCCTCATGTGTATAGCAATGGTCATATCTGTTTATCCATTCTAACAGAAGACTGGTCCCCGGCGCTCTCAGTGCAGTCAGTCTGTCTCAGCATTATCAGCATGCTTTCCAGCTGCAAAGAAAAGGTAGGGCGTGCACACTTACTCCAGGCAGTGCCTCCTCTTGAAGCACAGGTAGCTTAACAGTTTCAACAGAATTAGCTGGACTCATGCTGTTTTTAAATTACAGTGAGTGACTGTGTTGTTATTTGATCTTTCATTCTAAATAGATTAGAAGTCAAAGTCAATGTTTTATATATATTTCTAATTTATAGATTGTTGAATATACAACATGCTGGCAATGTGGGCAGTAACTAGGCTATAGCTGTCATTTAATCATTTTTAAACAGGACATTTGTGTACATGCTTTTAATCTGAATTTTATTTCCATAAACAAGCACAGAGTAAAAGTGTAAAGCACATTCCTGTTTTTAGATTTCACAGTAGGAAAGTTAGGAATTAAAAATGCCCCGGCTCCTTATCCTGCTTCCTGTCCAAGCAGCATTTCTCAGAATTTCCTAGAATCCAGAGCTTTCCTATCTTAGTGGTTAGATTGAAGGAGGCACACCATTCACCAGTAGAATTTCTGGAACCTTCCATTCTGTTTTCCTTTGTTCACCCACAGATTCTGTCTCTAATGGAAGTGGGGAAAAGACCAGATGAAAGGTGGTGTGAGTTAAATTTTAGATACCTTTAAAGTAGGAGCTCTGGGTTATACATGTGTCTTTAGTATATTATTTTTCTGTTCTTTAGATTAAATTCATTGCTGTTTTGTTAATTGGAATTTAGAGAATCTTTAAGATCATCTTTTATTTTTAAACAATAAATTTAGAAACTGTAACACCCAGAGTCACTGTTTTACTAAATAAGTTTCTTTAATGTTAATTCAAAAGAGGTCTGTTTTTGAGTGGGGCAGTGTACATCAAGATGATTCAGCAGCTAAACATGCTCAGTATCCCCATTTAGAAATACTAAGATGGGGGTTGGAGAGATGCCTCATTGGTTAAGAGCACTGACTGCTGCTCTTCCAGAGGTCCTGAGTTAATTCCCAGTAACTAGATAGTGGCTCACAACCATCTGTAATGTAATCTGATGCCTTCTTCTGGTGTGTCTGAAGATAGCTACAGTGTAGTCATAAAAATAAAATAAATAAAATCTTTAACAACAACAAAGAAGAAATACTAAAATGTGCAAAGCAACTATTTTAGATGAAATATGATACATGCATTTTAACAACACTTTGCAAATACATTATTTTTTATATGTATGGGTGTTTTACCTCCATGTATGTCTGTACACTGTGAGCATGCCTGGTACCTGTGGAGTCCAGAAGAGAGCATTGAATTCCCTGGAACTGGAATTGCAGATGATTGTGAGGCATCACGTAGGTGCTACAAGGGTCCTCTGCAAGAGCAGCCAGTGCTCTTAACTGCTGAGCATCTCTGCAGCTGCTTTAACATCGCTTTAACTTTAGTTTCTTCTGCATTTTAAGAGGGTAATCAAGCTTTGTTTGACTGTAGAAGTTGTTATGAATCTTCCTCATTTATCACATCAATATTGCGTGCCCGTGTGTGCAAGTGCAGGCACACACACGCACATACAAAGCTTTTCATCTAGGGGGCAGAGCAGTTTGATCTTACAAGGGCTCGTATATGCCTATGATTCTTCACAGTGAGGTGATGACCACAGGGTTTGAGTATAGTGCCATTGAGATGGTCCCTGGAGATTATCTGCACATTGCTCTTGTGTGGACTGATGGTCATTAGCGATGATCATTAGCTTTTGTTTGCATTTACGTGGAATGAATGTTTTACACCAAGTGCTAGAGAGGGATTGTTGCTCCATCTGCCTCCCATTCTTTTCCAACCCTCATCATTCCACTCACCATCTGGTTTGCTGCTATTGATAAATTGGTATTAGTAGAATTGTATGATAGCCTTAACTGTGATGATAATTTAAGAGTCAGAATTTCTGTGAGTTTGATAAAATTAAACATTTATTAGATGCTTGATGTTTTTATCCTACTGAATGCTAGGTAACAAAAAAGAAATACATAACTTTATTTTGTAATCCTAATTTGTAAAGAAATTTTCTCAAATTGTATCAGGGCAATCTTGGAGTAGTTAACAGATTGCACCCAACAGTCTTTTTGTTGTTGATGATTCAAATTACCGTTGATATGAACTCCTAAGGGCACTGGAAGGGTCAGCTAAGTATATGAGCTTCTAATACTAAGTATATGAGCTTAGAAGCCTTAAGTGGATTGGCTGCTTGCTTCCCAGCAGTCTAGGTTGTCTGTCATACTTGCTACTACTTTCTGGCTAGACCTTTCTTAAAGGATGCAGCTCTTAATCAGCTTCAGTAGAAAGAGTTCTCTTAATCTCTCGTCTTCATTAGTCTAAATAGTTAATTAAGTTTAAACACTGCAAAAGATATTTAATAGGCAAAGAAAGACATTGTTTCATCAAAGTCAATGTAAAAGTTAGCCAAAAGCTCTCTGCCGTTATGTTGGAAGCTGTCCCTCTCACATTAGAATAACCTTGACATTTGAGCTGTGGACAAAACTCATGCCAGTCTGGTACCTAGTAGTTTTCAAGCAGGGTCTCTCCCAGTCTTCCTCCAATGTGTTTAGCATCACTCTTGCTAGATGTCCTACGGGGATGCCAGGTTTTCTGGATTGTTCCAATCAGGACACATAGGAGCAGCAAGGCCACTGTTAGGTAGGAGCACTAACGCATCTTTCCTCTTAGATGCTGTTTGAATCAGAACCATCTGCTCTGTCCTTAATCCACTACAATAAAATAATAAGCCTGGGTGCAGACTTGAAAGTTGCTGTAGTTCTTTAGACTACTTGGTTAAGTAGGCTTTGTGTTAGTGCATTAAGTGGCCTATGGGAGAGAGAAGCATGAAGCTGAGTGCTGGAACTGACTGCTCCCACAGCCCTTTTTAAAACAGTTGGGGCTGACATTCTACTTAGGTTTTTGTGTGTATCCATTGCTTTCCTTCATTCTGTAATACTTTTGCTAAACTCACTTCTCAGTTACTTTGTTTCAGAACTTACGTGTTTAAATTCTTTTTTGTTGTTGTTGTTTTGTTTTTGTTTCAGAGACGGCCACCAGATAATTCCTTTTATGTGCGAACATGTAACAAGAATCCAAAGAAAACAAAATGGTGGTATCATGGTGAGCAGTTTTAATTTCTAGTGACATATTTTGATTATTTTTATTTGAAAGATGATGTTTGTTAAGACTGAGGAAGTAGTGGGAGGATGTAATTGAGGTAACATTTTTGTAATACTACATTGTAGAAAATCTTGGAAAATGTGGAGATTAGACTAAATTTTTAAAACAATCATATCTATCGTAAGAGAAGCATTACTTTAATAATTCCAACAATACCATTTACTAGCTTGTGTGTTTTTGTTTTGTTGTGATTATGAGGATTGAGACACTTTTGTTTATTTCTATAAGCCTTTCCTGAAACAGCTTGCAGGTACCCTCCTTGCCTCTGCCTCCCAAATGGTGGGGTTATAGATGTCTACCACTGTGACAGACTGAGCTCTATCATGATCTTACCTTAAAGCAGAGCCAGCTGTGAGGACCCTTTATGGAAGTAGTTCTGATGCCCTGTACATGCAGTTACTTCCTATAATTGGAGGCAATTACAATAAGTTATCATTTTCATTAGAGAAAGCTGCTCTGGTCCCAACAGCTTGTCTTAGTCACTGTTCTAGTGCTGTGAAGAAACACCATGACTGTGACAACTCTTGTAAAAGAAAGTGTTTAATTGGAGCTGGCTTACAGCTTCAGAGGGTTAGTTTAGTCCATTATCATCATGGCAGCATGCAGACTTGGTAGGTGCTAGAGCAGTAGCTGAGAGGAACAACTTGACCCATCGGCAGACAAGGATATTCTGGATTTGGGGTGGGCTTTTAAACCCTCAAAGCCCACCCCCAGTGACACACTTCCTTCAAAAGGGCCACACCTCCTAATTCTTTCAATTAGTCCCACTCCCTGGTGACCAAATCTATGATCCTGTACAGGCTGTTCTCATTCAAAACCAGCACAGCCCACTCCCTGGCCCACATAGGCTTGTAGCCATAGCATAATGCAAAAGTCATTAAGTCCAGTTTCAGAAGTCTCCGTAGTCTACCACAGTCTCAGCGTTGTTTAAAACTACAAAGTTCAAAGTCTCTTCTGAGACTCAAGGCAATAATCTTAACTGTAACCCTTGAAAAGTCAAAATCAAATCAAAATCAAAAAAATGGATCACATATTTCCAACATACAATGTCACAGACTATACATTAATGTTCCACAGAGGGGAGTAGTGGAGCATAATGAGGGAATAGTGGACCAAAGCAATATATAAAACCATCAGGGCAAACTCCAAACTGCATCTTTATGCCTATTGTCAAAACATTCTTCCGATCTCCAACTCCTTTCAGCTTTGTTGACTACAGCAACACACCTTTCTCTCTTAGTCTGGTTCTACACCTGGTCTGCAGCTTTCCTTAGTCCTTACTATGACTCTGGCATCTCCTGCATCTTGGGGTCTCCAACACAATCCAGGCTTCACCTTTAGAGCTTTATACAATGTTCTTTCTGGATCTCCAAGTCAGGACACCCCTGAGACACTCCTGGCCTCCGTGGCTTTCCTTAGCCACAAAGAGAGATTCTGTAACCCCTTTTTTTGTATTCTTGACTCTAAAGTCATAACCTTATAGCCAAAGCTGCCAAATTCTGCTGCTTGCTGAGGCAGAAACATGGTTGGTTCCCTTGTTCATTGACAGCTGCATCAGCTTTCTGTTATGTGTCGTTTCCTTCACTGTTTTTGAACTTCTCTTTAATTCCTTTCAGCAGCTGGAAGCTTAGCTGGGCGGGGTTTCCCCAAGGTCACCACTCCCTTTATCTTAGCATCCTCAAGCTTTTTATCCCCTTGAGCACAGGACTTTGCTCCTTATGTTTGCTGGTATTCCTTTTCTCCTCAAAGCGTACGTTGTTGTCTTTGTTCCATGTTCAGCTTGCTCCTTTTCATTATAGATCTACAGAATAGTGACCACTTATAACCACAAGAGTAAATGCTAAGATGTCTTGAAATCTCTTCTGCCCGTGCCATCAATTCAGGTTTTTTTGTTTGTTTTGTTTTGTTTTGACCAGGGCAGAAAGTAGCCACATTCTTTGCCAAAATATCAGAACCATGGTCTCTAGGCCATTGACTAACAACCTTTTCCTCTGAAACCTCTTGAGCTGGGTTATTACAGTCTACACCACCGCCTTCCACAGTCTTCCTAGTTTGGCCCATTAAGTCCTAAGTTCAACTGCTTTCCTATTCCGGAGTCTCCATTCTGCCAACAACCAACATGGTCAGGCTTGTCACAGCAGTCAGTGTTCTGTTGTTGTGAAGAGATGTCATGATGCAGAGACTTGCCACCTTTTATAAAGGAAAGTGTTTAGTCAGGGACTGGCTTACATTTTCAGAGGCTTAGTCCATTACCATCATGGTGGGAAGTATGGGGCCATGGAGGCAGGTGTTGAAGCAGTAGCTGACAGCTACATTCTGCTCCATAGGCAGACACACGCGCACGCACACACACACACACACACACACACACACACACACACACACACACACGCACGCACACAAACTCAAGGCTTCGTGTGGGCTTTTGAATCCTCAAAGCAAAGCTGGTCCTTGGAGGAAGTTTGTTTAGATGGTGAGTACACACCTTCTAATCCTTTGAAAGTGTACTACTCCCTAGGTACCAAATCTGTGAGCCTGTGTGGGACACTCTCATTCAAGCCATCACACAGCTATTCTTTGAATATTTGATGTTCTACCTGTTTTAACTTTTTGAAGAAAATATTTTGATAGTATTAATTTTCTGTTTTCCTTTTTCTAGGGGTAATGAATAGTTTTATAATGCATAATTTATGACAATTACAAATAATCATATGAAACCAATCTTACTGCTATCCCAAGGATATAGCTTAAATTAAAAGCAAATGTTTATATTCCCCAGTGGGCTTCTTTTTTCTTTGGTATTGGCAATGGAACCCCTGATCTCATGCTTGCTGGATAGTCCTAGGCCTGAGCTATATCCCCTTTGTATCCATAAAAGTATTGTTTTTCGTTGATGGGGCTTTTGGTTTTTTATTTTATTAACCTAAGAAATCAAATTTGGCAAAACTTAATGAGAATATGGCCCATTGTCTTTCTATTCAATGTGAAATCTGTGTTCATTAAACTGTAACTTTAAAACTTAACATTTCCAAATACTCAGCTAAGGTAAGCAGAGTTGACACAGTGGCACTGTGCCCAATGTGAGGAGGCCATTGCTGAGGCTAGGGGAGTGTACGTGCACAGTGTGAGGAGGCCATTGCTGACCATAAAATTATATTTGTTACTACCTTTTAGCTATAATTTTGCTACTGTTATGTTACTGATGGTCTTGGGCTACCCCTGTGAAAGAGTTGTTGGATTCCCGAAGGGATGCAACCCACATTTGGTGCTGCTGTACTAGAGCATGGATAGCTAGCTTGTCAGGGGTCACAGCTCTTAAGAGAGCTAGCTGGTGCTTCCACACCAGGTAGGGATGAGATTTTCAGCTTCATTGCTACCCATGGTGGAGTTTTGACTGTCATGCACAGGCCTTGTATATGTAGTCACATATACCATGAGTTCTTTTGAGCAACAGCTCTTTATTGTTATTGTGTGTGCACGCCATGGCTGGTATGTGGTACTGAGCCACTGTTTAAATCTGTTTAAAGTAGCCTTAATTTGCTGACTCATGGTGGCATTCTTCTATTTTTTAATGTTTTCTAGAATTCCCTACATGAACCCTGATTGCCTAGATAACCTTGCACCATTTCCCTTTGAGACAAAGTGGCTGCATATGTAATGCATATGTGCTCAGGAAAGGAGCACAGGCTGCTGTAATTGAGAGTAGAACAGGTGCTGTACCATCCAACTAGGAAGCTTCTTGTTTGAATTTTTTTCATCATGTATAAGATGCCAAGACCTTTCAACAGTTGGAGCATAGTATTGTCTTTTCCTTTGTGCACATCTAAATGCCAGTTAGTTACAGACATTATAAACATTATTATTATATAGTTCAGAATTGTTGAATTTGCATGATCTTACCGATAGAGACAATCACATCTGTTCACAAAAAGCCTAAGTTGTTAACTTTATTGGAATTTTTTCTTGCTTACTTTAGCAGGTTCAATTCTAGAAGATCTTCACTGATCATGTTCTTTCTTTAGCACTCAGTTTTCAAAACATGTGCATCAGTGCTCTGCCCTTTGCCCTTGCCCTTCCTTCTCCCTTTTCTTCTCACTGTGTAGTCCTGGATTGTCTAGAACTTGTTGTGACAGCCAGGGTGGCCTTGAACTTGTGGTAATCCTCTTGGTTCCTGAGTGCTAGGATTGCAGGGGTGTGGTACCACATCTAGTTCATAAATACTTATTCTTGCTGATGCTTTTAATTTTCTCATTATCTCTGTTTACTAGGCTAATTTTGCACTCTTGAGCCCAAGGAATCTCCTCTCTTCGACTTAGCAGCAGCTATAAAGCCGTATTATCAAGCCCTCAGACTTATTTCTTAGCTGTCTTAGGATTTCTATTGCTGTGATAAAACACCATGACCAAAAGCAGTTTGGGGAGGAAAGGTCATGGTCCATCACTGAGGGAAGTCAGGCTAGGAACTTAAGGCAGGAACTGATGGAGAAGCCATTGAGGAGTACTGCTTACTGACTTACTCCTCATGCATACTTAGCCTGCTTTCTTTTATATGTCCAGGTGGTCCTGGATCAGTGGTGACACAGTTCATAGTAGGCTGCGCCCTTCTCATCAAGCATTAATCAAAGGAATCCCTATAGGTCAGTCCTATGGAGGGATGCACTTTCTCATTTAAAATTCTTTTTCCCAAATGACTCTAGCTTGTGTCCATTTGACAAAAAAACTGGTCAGGACATTAGTGTTATCTAATTCTCAAAGGATTATAAGGACAAATCTTCTTCATATATGATCTGTGAAGCCATTCCAAAAGATTCAGGGCCAAGAGTGGGATGTATCTTAGTGGTCATGTGTATGGTCAATGAGCATGAAGCCCAGGTTCAACACACATGCGCATGAACTCACAATCAGGAATTGGATAAACTCTTCCCCTCACACTTTCTAATCTACAGATTCATTCTCATTCCATTCATTCATTCTCTCTCTCTCTCTCTCAGATCTCTTTCTCCCCTCCCTCCCTCCCCTCCCTCCCTTCCCTCCCTCCTTCCTTCTCTCCCTCCAGATGCACATACAGAGAGCTAGCATTTTAGTTTTGAGAAGTTAAGTGGAATTATGTTTGAGGCATTCAGCTCTGTAGCCATTCTGTATGGCACTAACAACATACATGGGTCAGCATGTACAGCGTAGATGGAAGCAGAAAATCAAAAGAGATGGGATAGTTGGGATAATGATGTGTGTGCTCTAAAAGAGGACTTCATATAGGCAGGATGGAGACACTAATAGTGGAAGATTACAAATCTGAAATCATTTAAGTTCCTGGTTTTATAAGATGGGAGCCTCAGAAATCAGGCTGAAGTTGATCTACCAGACAACAGTTTCCTTTCCATATCTGCCTCATGCCTCCCCTCTTTCTTTCTCTCTCTCTCTCTTTTCTTTTTTCTTTCTTTTCCTTTCAGCACACCCTACTGTGTTCAGTTTGGGATAACCATATGCTCATGGATGAGGTCGGCTGCTGGAGTATGGTTGATGTATCAGGGTCTATATCCACTGTTAAGGAAGACGGACTCTCTCTCTCTCGGAAGCTGTCAGTTGTCAATAGCTCCTGAGTTAGGGCTGGGAACTTGGGAGCACAACATTGATTGATTTGGTCTTGTGTGGGTCTTGTACAGACAACCACGGCTACCCCAGCAAACTCCAGAGTTTTTATTGTCAGACAAAAACATTAGTCATAGCAAAGGTATACACTATCTTTTTTTAGCTCTAAAAGTATTAGAATGAAGTAGACAACCAAAATCCATTGATAATAAACTTGTTTTCTGGAGTCAGTATTAAAAATCTTTTATATGCAGTTGTTTCGAGAGGGGAGTTCAGACCCTTGATTTTTAAAGCACTCAAACTGTGGTGTGGTCAGTTAGAAATTAGGTTAAGTTTACACTTGAGTGTTTGAATCAGAATGTAGGTTTGCAGGCAATGGATACAGCGTAGGATTTAGACAGCATGTGTAACAAATGGTTGAGTCTAATATGGGAAGACGTTGAACAGTCTTTTCTTTCAAACCACATGGAACATTCCTGTAGAATTATGAAGATTTTAGGAGGAGGGGAGCACAAAACTATCTCAGATTACTAGTTTTAATGCTTTAGGATTGGGGGTGTAGCTCAGTTAGTAGAATGTTTGCCTAGCGTGTAAGAAACTCCTGCATCACATAAGTGGGAGTGGTGGCACACAAATGTCCTCGAGCTTTCTAGAGGGAAAGACAGGTCAATTCCCCATTTTCTATGTTCCCAGTTCAAAGCCAGTTTGGGCTGCTGGAAACCATGTCTCAAAAATAAAAACAAAAACACCTCTTTTTCTTCTGCTTTATAGCCTTTGTCCATAGATACACAAATTTATACTAATTGTGAACCTTTTTTTATTTGTTTTACCTTTTACAGCTACAAAATTACTAAATTCCTGAATCCAGAACTTGAATGGTTTAGCAGTACCCTCTCCTCCTCATGGGTGACAGTTGTGTTTCCTGTCTGTTCTAATATCTTCCTTGAATCCAGTTAAAGGAATTGCTGAAAGTCTTATGAGAACAGCTTAACTGTAAATGTTTTGTCTCTAATGGTGTTAGCCTTACTTTACCGGCTTGTGTCCTTGGTGAGACTTGAGGAGATGGTTAATATGCCAGGGCGGTACGCCTTCTATAGTGGTGGGGATGGGGGGTTCTCACATTTCCATACGCTCAGGGAACTGAGTGCTGATGGACGTAACCTCTCTGGAACCAGCTGTCCATGTGTTATATTGGAGATGGGATTTTGGTAGAGGCTTTTGTAATTCCAGAGACAATTAAAATCATTATTCTTGGATTTTCTTCTCAAGGTGTTATATTGCCATAATAGTTTAGCCAAGAGGTTAAAGACTATTAATGGTCTTTCACAACTTTTATAGTTGTATATTTGTCCTAACCCAAAATAGGATTGATGCCATTGTTCCTGTGTATGTCCATCTAGCATCTGTTAATAATGTTTTCATATAGTTAGAAATCTCTATTCCTTGAAGGTTTTTGTTTTCTTGTTTGGTTTTACCTCTTAGCATTGGGAAAGCAGGGTGATGGTTTTGACTCATACCCACGTTCAAACCTGTTATTACTGGCGTCATTACGTGCATTTATTGAGGATTTATAACCTTTTAAGTCCCTGGGAGTACTGTTGTTAGAGATCATTGAATTCAAACTTAATACATTTCCACAAAACTGAAGTGTTCAAGGCAGGCACAGCCATATCAACCTAAATTTATTTTAACATTTGATCCAAGATGCAGACTGGGACAGGAGAAAGCTTTGGGGATTTTATAATCACTTTAGTAGCACATTCTACAGAGACCTGCCATGCTGGGAACCTTCCAGAGTGAACAACCATTCATAAAGGGAAATCTGTGCCGCCATCTAAAACGTATGATATGTCATTAGAAATACAAGCTTGTCTCTAGTTTACTAGATAGCACGCTTGATTGGGTTTAGTGACTTTATGTATCATTATTTGTGTCACTCTGAAATTTGTCTCAATACAGGTAGAACTCATTGCCATACTGTAGCTTATAGATTTAAGTCTGATGGGTTGTCGTGTTTGTCACACAAATAATAAAATATTTGACATTCTTATAATCCCATCTACTTTGGAGGCCAGTGTAGGCAGATTGCAAACTTGAGGTTGGCCTTGAAAGTTTAGCAAGAGCCTGTCCAAAACATAGTCACCCACACAGAAAAAAGACAAACCATCCCCCCCCCCCACATATACACACACACATATATACATACACACACATTCCGCCCCACAAACACACTACACATATATACTCATGTATACACACACACACACACACACACACACACACACACGAAACTAAAACATTCTTTATCTGAAAGGTAGGTAGCATTTTGAGAAATTCCTTCATATTCCTGTTTGGTTTACATTCACAAGTACATCTTATTTCAACTCCACTGTAATGGGTATTTTGATATGAAACATAAGAGATATAAATTCTCCGTTTGTTTTTTCCTTCAGTGTGTTCTTTTTCATTTGAAGGGTTAATCGTGCCATTTAGCACTTAGAATTTGAAGGCCGGAAGAATTTGAAGCCCTGGCAATTTGAATTTGAATTTGAATTTGAAGCAAGATTGAAACCAGTGTGAGCTGCATGAACCCTATCTCAAAAAATTGTCAGATTTTGGGGTGTGTGTGTGTGTGTGTGTGTGTGTGTGTGTGTTTTCATGCTCTCAAAGGTCAGAAAAGGGCTTCCCTGGAGCTTGAGTTAAGTCATTGTGAGTAACCCACCATGGATGCTGTGATAGAACTGTGATCCACTCCCAGAGCACTTAATCTCTGAGCCATTTCTCTAGCCTATTTATCTTGTTTTGATAGAGGGTCTAGCTGTGTGTCCCGGGTTGGCTGCACATTCAACATCTCTGGGTGTGCTCTTGGTGTTTGTTGTTGATACTGAGGATTGAGCCTACATGATTTTTTTAAAATTATTCAAACTATGCCCAGAATTGGCAAAATACTATGTCAGTGAGGTTGATCACCAACCCATGATTTATTTATTTTATTTTATATTACATTATATTATTTTATTTTATTTACTTTTTTGGTTTTTCGAGACAGGGTTCCTCTGTGTAGCCCGAACTCAGAAATCCACCTGCCTCTGCCTCCCAAGTGCAGAGTGCGCCACCACCACCCAGCTCTTAAAATATAGTTTATTTACCATGTATATTATAATCCATGAATTCCCCTGGCATAACTGAATTAACTTAGTCTTTATTAGTGGAAATTCTGTTAGCAATAATTTATCAGGTGGAATTATCTGTAGAACATGTAGCCAGTATTCCCTGAGCTTTCCTTGGTAAGTTCGAGTGACTCTTGGGAGTTGCTGCTAGTCCGAAGCTTCTTGCTGGAAAGTCCTCAATTCCTCAGGTATATTTTTTTTCAAAATTAGTTTCCTAAAGTAAGTCATAGACACCACAGTTATGTGCAGGCTACAGAAGGTATTGTAGGGTTTGGGGGTTTTAAATGACTTTGCATATGAATATTTCTGAATATTATGAATACTTTCTGAACATAAGTTTTCTGAAGGGACATTAACAGCACTAAATGTCTATTGATTGATTTCAAAGTTGTATCTTACTATTGAAGGAAAGTTGACTAAAGGCATATGATGTATTATTTAATGTAAAATGTCACAACTGCTTAAGAATTGCTTATAGAAAAATTATTTTCAGATGTCTCCTGAATATGTGCTACCTTAGCATATCAATTTCTTCTTTCAAATTGAACTAACATACTAATCATATATTATTTTAAGGTTGTTGCAAGCTCTCATTTCTTTGAAAAAGTAAAGGTTTGGTTTGCTTATGTAACTGAACACAAATTTTATCTGTAAAGATTGAGAAAGGCACGTCAGGCCAGCCATGCGCTTGCTACCTGACATTATTTCTACATGAGATGAACTTGGAGATTACTTACACATGCTAAATTTTTAATTATCTCTTTCTCCTTTTCTTAAAGATGACACTTGTTGATGCCACTGTTCTCATCCTCGTAGCAGAAGATAGTCCTACTGAGAAAATGAGCACTTTGATCATTCAGTCTTTGAACTTTAACCTTTGACTGGAAGTGACCTATAGGCAATGAAGACTACTTCCTTTTACTGCATTTTTACTCGTGTGCATTCTGGGCGCATGTTGATCGCTGGTTCAGTCCAGGCAACTGACATGCTTTTATTAGTCATACAGTATTAATGCAGGTGTCAGGAAATGTCAATATAATTCCATTTTTTAATTTTTATTTTTTTAAGCTTTTGGAAAAGTTCCAGGTCCTCATATATTGTGCAATAACAGTGACTCCCTCATTGGTTTGGGGACGTTCATTGCTGGCAATGGACATTGTAAAAGGAAGAGTTTTCTTAACTCCTGCCACTTGGTGATTAATGCATGATAGGACCTATGAAATGAATTTATCGGTTGTTGTGGGATTATAAGGAAAGTGAGGGATCCAACATTACATTGAAAGCCACCCCAACTGTTTGTATTTGGATTCTATGCACTGTGATCCTAAGGCTAACAGCATGAAATTACATGCATCTTTAAAGGACCGTAAGAAAGATCATTGCATATTTATTTAATTGTTTATATCTGCTGTCAATTTGTTTGGACATGGAAAGTTTTAGAGGAACATTGGCAGAGAGGTACAATATGTTATCCCTATGGTGAAAATAAATTCATTTGTTGTATATAGTCCTCAATCTCTGAAGTAAAGGTGTGAATAATAGGGTGTGAATGGTTTAACCAAGGTGTTGTTTTGGAAGTAAAAAAAAATGGCAGTGATGATTAAATTACTGCCATCCATCATTTGGGCCTGTTATTATTTTTCCAAGTATATTATACTCTGTTACTTCCTGCTAGCCATCAGCATGAGCCCTGTTGCCTAAACACTATTTCATTTATTTATGTTTGGGAAAAAAAAATCCATAAACATTTTTGTTTGTAATCTTGTTTCTTTTGTTATGTTTTCAGTTGTTTAAATGTTACAATACTTTAACTGAAAGAATTTTGTCAAGTTTTTTTCTTGTAAATTTTCTTTACATGTATCATCTTGTCCTTCAGTACTGTACCCTAAAATGAGAAATACATTTTTGACAGAGGCTTAATGTTTTAACAAAAGAGTGTGGACATTTTTATTTTAAGATTTTGGCAAAAGGACACTATAAAAATGATGTTTGCTTATTTGACTCACATTTCCATTGTGTAGGGTTTCTTGGAAGAATTTGTTTTGTTCGTTGAGATTTTGCTTACAGCTGGATGTAGTTTTTCTGTCTCTACTTGTATGTATGTATGTATGTATGTATGTATGTATGTATGTATGTGTCTGTCTTTCTATCTTATCTATCTGTCTGTCTGTCTATCTGTCTGTCTGTCTATCTATCTATCTATCTATCTATCTATCTATCTATCTATCTATCGTTTCTCTCTCTCTCTGATCTATAAAACAGTTGTTGAAAAGGGTCCATCTCAAGTACCATATACCATATAATGATGCTATAACTAAGTCTTTTTAAGAAGTGATTAATGTATTTTATAAATTACCTTTTCACATATGCAAGCTCTGTTTCTATGACAATGTTATTTTTACTAATGCCTTACTGTTACACTCTTTTTGAATATCCTGCAGTGAATATATTAATCAATTTGGGCTAAAAATAAAAGCCAGTTGGCTAAAAGGTCTGACAGTATGTAACCCCATAAAAATCATTCAACTGATAATTGGTAAAGAATATTTTAAAAATTGTTTTTAATCTCTGTGTAGATGACATTTTGTAGCTTTGTACATGTTGTTAATTAAGGGCATATAATTTTACACTCTAAAAGTATAACTGCTGAACTCAGGGGTGGGTAGACTTCAAAAATATGTCTGCTATAGAAATAACTTGAAAAACATTAAAACCGTGGCCAGCCACCAAATTGTGGACACTGTTTATACTACGAGGGAGCGATCCTCATGTTTAAAGGTTATAGATACTTTCTTGTCTTGGCTGCATGCACATAAGTTCCCACAGTGATCATTATCAGTTTTATTAGTTGGCCTACTTAACATGAAAGAAATCTTTACATTCTTAGTTTTCCTCTGCTTTTAAGATGAAGTTACAGCTGTAAATTAAGTTTATGTCCCTGCTCTAAATACTAATTAACTCTTTTTGTCAGGGGGTGGGGGCCCAGGGAGAAACGCTTACCTATTCGTGGTCCTCTTAATAAAATCCTGGCCTGTGACGTCACTCACCGAAGGAATTACTGCACAGGTCAAGCAGTAACAGTGCTGTAGTGTAGATTCTAGCTTCAGTTGTGTTTTGATAACAGTGCTTTAATATACCGCTCTCTATACAGACACTGCAGGGTAGACGCAGATGAAATGGGAGGTAGTGAACAACCAAGCACTTAACTTCATGTTTGGTTCCAACTGAAGAAATTAAAAATACATCTAAAATATAGGAGCATCAACTATTACTAATTCATAATTAGATTACTATTACTCCTTTGAATTTGGAAAAATTCTTTTACACTTGCATTTAATTATTTGCCATTATTAAAAGTCATAAGATGTGTATCTTGGTTATTGTTCCATTGAGGACAAGTTATAAAACAAATATTTTTCTGTAATGTTACTACTGAAAGAGAGCCAGAATTATAAGAAATGCATATGAAATATGCTGTTTATTCCCTCCTTCCTGCATCCTCCATTAAGTACTAGGCTGCAACATGTTTTCACACTTACCTGTCTGTCTGCCCACCCACCCCCATCCCCCAATCTCTCTCTCACACATTTATTTTACTTTAGTCTGTTCTCCTGTTTTGCCAAATTTTGTTTAGATGAGATACAAGCAGTTCCTTGTTTTTGCAGTTAAGAACTTGATGCCCTTCCAAATACAGACAAATGCTATATATATAGGTTTGACGGAGAGAGGTTAGGTTCAGTTTTGTGGGTGTTCTCTTAGGGAGTTTATATTTACTTCTAAAGAATTTATATATGTAATTTTCTTTAGCTAGTGGGACAATAAGACTTTTTTTGTTTTGTTTTGTTTTTTAGGTCCTAGGAGAAAGGGATGACAGCTTTTATGTAGTCGACAGTTCAACTGCAAAAGACCATAATCTCTGCTGCTTTGACTTGGCATGTAGACATATGTTCCTGAGTGGCCAGGGTGGTCTACTATTTTCCCTTTCTGAATTTTAAATACATGCAAATACACATATACGTAATGATTGTATACATTTTACTTACCTACATTGATAATAGCTTCTGGAGATCCTAAACCAGGTATCTAGAGTCTGGTTTCATCAAAGGTAAATTGACAGTAAAGAAAATGATCAGTGAGATGAAAATGGTTGGTAAATGTGTTATTTCTGGTAATGAAGTCGTTTTTAAAGCCTGTGGTTTTTGAGAATTGCAATATTTAAAACTTCTTGGGAGTAGAGTAGAAGAGGAGATACTGTATGTTCAAAGGTTTTTGGTTTGTTTTTTGTTTTTTTTTTTAAGTTAAAACTTGAGTGTGACTAGGACTCAGCTTTCATGATGGCTGCTGCTTATATTTCTCATTATTGATTTTTAATATATCTTAGCCAAAGGTTAAGGGTTATAATTATTGTAATTGCATATGCATGTAAATTAGTTTTCAAAAAGTACCTTTCTGAAGATTCATTATCATGCAGAACTGAGCTTGCCACTCACTGGCAGATCCATTTATACCACCACAGAACCCACAGTCAGCCACCGTCATGTCGTGGGCTGCTCCAGTGAAATCACAGATGCTGTCTGGGGTGGGGCAGCAACTGCGCCCACCCTTGTTACTGTCCTTCTTGGGTCTTTGCCCCTACCATTCTGTCACTTCTTAACTACCTCTTCTCATATAGATGCTCAATGTCTTCTTGTTTCCTTTTCTGACTTATAAGTTTGTTTTTTATTTTTGTTTAAGGTTAGGGAATCTAAAGAAGAAAGATTGGTTTTTTGGTTTTGGTTTTTCAAGACAAGAGTTTCTCTGTGTAGACCAAGCTGGCCTCGAACTCACAGAGGTAGATCTGCCTCTGCCATCCAAGTGTTGGGATTAAAGATGTAAGCCACCACCACCCTGCTACATCTGAAATTTTTAAGAAATTAAAAAAAACTTTCTATAAATAAGATACCTGGGTGTGGGGGGGGTACGGGGGGGTACGGGGGGAGGGTTGTACCTAACTTCATTTCATCAGCAGGTAGCTAAATATTGAATAATTGACAAAAACTAAGCTGTGAACTGTCCTTCAATTTCTTTGGTAGTGATATGGAGGGATTTCCATTAGATAGGGCTTCTTCCAGAATCTATTATTTTCTCAAATGAATTAACTTGTTTTTACATTTAAATGTGGTAAAATTTTTTGTGAGTGACTTTTCCTCAGCATAAATCATTCATTAACTCAGACAGGATTTTAGGCATCATTATCTTTAGAGGCACATAGAATTTGAACATTTCAGGCTTAGCTTGCTGTATAGTTCTGCGATCTGTTAAGTAAGGTATTAGTTCTCAGATTTATTATTCATATGTTTGATGATGAGTCTGAGTATAT
Organism: Montemys delectorum; assembly: GCA_019843815.1. Lineage (NCBI taxonomy): Eukaryota > Metazoa > Chordata > Mammalia > Rodentia > Muridae > Montemys > Montemys delectorum. The sequence goes on along the minus strand of JADRCD010212193.1, from coordinate 21,199 downwards.
ACTAAGGTTGTGCTGGGCTTCTTTGCTGTGAGCAGGAGTGCCTGAGTAGACACATGGCCAGCCCTCACTTGGGAAGAGTGCCTGGGAAAGGAGAATCAGATTTTCAGGACTAGTTTATGCAATCATGTAAGTTTTTTTCTCAAAGACAAAAGGTACTGAAAATGTTTTCTGGACTTTGTGTGAGATGTAACTTATCATAGTCTCTGGTCTATGGGAAGACTGAAAAACTACTGTCTGAAAGCCTGAAACAAGACTGTGAAGGCATTCTGAGATTTTTATCACATACCACAAAGGTGCCAGTCTCTTCATAATAACAATACATTCAGATAGAGGCAGGTTGTCAGCAAGAAGTAAAGAACTATTTGGGTAGATTATTGCATTTATCTAGCACTCAAGAATTAAGTACATGTTGAGGTCAGATTAAATCTGTTCATATTTTTGCTGTCATATTCTTTTGGTAATCACAGTAGAGATTTTGCTTTTGATTAGGAATGGAAAGCTCATGCTTGAGGGTTTGAATAGGGTGGGTATATATATTTTATAAGTACAAATTACAAAAGTATGTAAAATAACTACTTTTTAACTAGAATGTAAATGTTAAGACAGACAAATCTGTGTTATATATTTTTCAATACATGTACCAACCTTTTCTTAGTTGAACATAGGTTACTTTGTGTGCTTTATGGATCTTGAGTAACTTTAAATAAAGCAGTTGTCATTTGCTCTCCCATACTGCATACTTGAATACTAATTGGATAAGTATGAGAGTTCTTTGCAGTTTATAGTAATGTAAACTTTAATTTGTATAGTGCTTCTTGTATATGAAAGCCTACTATTTAAAAGATTATGGAAACAGATGAACAGACAGCATCTGTTTCCAAGTGAGCTCATGGCATGAGGGGCATCACTGAAGCTACTTATCCATAGGTGGTCCTTACTCAGCTGTGGGGTGCTTATGCTTCAGGGAAGCAAACCCTGGCCTGTGATCGAAACTACTCTGCAAACACATGGGAAGATTATCATTAATAATTCAGGACAGCCTGGTAATTTCCTAAGACCTTGTCCCCAAACTTTAAAAAGGTTGTAGCTTTTTGAAAAGGCTGAGGCCAGACAGTGGTATCTCCTGCCTGGCGTCAGTCCCTCCATCCTGGTACTGAAAAAAATACAAATCTTACCAAAGAGTGGTAGGGCAAGCTGGGTGCAGTGGTTCGTACCTTTAATTCTGTCACTGCGGGAGGCAGAGGTAGAGGCGGAGGTGGATGGATCTCTGTGATTTGAGGCCAGCCTAGTCTACATAGTGAGTTCCAGGACAGCCAGAGCTGTATAGTAAGACTCTGTCTTGAAAAAACAAAACAAACAAAAACTAGTAGCAGGGGAAGGAGGATTTGAACATTAAAAATAGAAATCTGGAGAGTTTGAGTTACCATGAGTCTGATGATGCTTAACTTAAAAGTGTTGTGGTTAATAAGGACACCATATAAAGAATTGCTGGATGCTTTTCTGAGTGCTCTCTGGTCAGCTAAGATAAGTGACTCTTGAAGCTACAAGAAGAGAGAAGGAAGTGAGCAGATGGGCTGTCTGTCTCTGCACCTCACTCTAGGCAGGGAGGAAATGTGAACTTAGCTAGTTTCTTTTCTTGAGTCAACTCATAGCTAGCTTCTATCAGCAAGCTGTTGTTGCAGCTACTAGGTTAGTAGATGATTAGAGAAAGCAGCATTTGCTTTTACTTTGCCGTTCTCCACAATCCTTAACTCGCTTTCTACCATCCACAGTCGGTCTGACTATTCTCCACTAGATAAACTGCTGTGAATATGTGGGTCTTTTAAAGTCCCTCTGTTGCTAACCGTGTTCATACCAAGGCAACATACAGTCTAATTAAACACAGCTGAATGGAGAGGTCAGATGATAGGCTTGTGTGTACTTGGATAGCTAAGGCCAGAACCACAGTGCTCTAGCTCTGCCTCAGTGAATATCCCTTGAGGTAGGTTTTGATTAGGCATGCTATTTCTAAATGTATTGTTATATTAATGCAAGCATATACACAGGAGTACCTGTGTGCCCTACAATTCAGTAAGGTACACCTGTAATTCTCCTTAGGGAAGGAAAAGTAAAAATCCAAGATGGAAAGCATCTTTTCATATCTACCTCACCTTTGGGGCCACTGTGGATGAATATGTCTCACTGATTAAGAGCCTGAGTAGGGTGCCTGTGTCCTGCGTATATTTAACTCAACATGAGAAGCACTGGAATCTCTACTCTTACTCCAATAAAAGCAAATTTCTATCTTTCCTGTTGTTTTATTGGTGGTGGTGTCTGTTCTGATTATCCAAAGAATCTGACAGTTTAATCTCTTGTCACTTTTTTTTTGTTGTTGTTAAATGTTAGGGAATCTAGCCTTAAAACACCTCCCTTCTTTCCAGTGTCCTGGCCTTTGTGGGTGTTCATTTCCTGCGTGGGTTTCCCAGGCTGCTGTTGACCACCAACAAGCCTTGTCCTAAAGTTACAATAACATAAGACTTACTATATATTGCTAATGTTCTAGGATTAAAGTTGTGTGTGTGTGTGTGTGTGTGTGTGTGTGTGTGTGTGTGTGTGTGTATACCAGATTTGGATAGTGCCTGCAGATGCCAGATGATGGATGTTGGAATTCCTGGATCATTGTGAGCTGCTTTGTGGGTACTACAAACTGAGTCAGAGTCAGTTGCACAAGCAGCAAGTGCTCTTAAAACTTGAGCCATCTCTCCAGCCCCCAGGATCTGTTTTTCTACCTAAAGGTTTTACCACTTTAATGTTCAACCAGTAAAGCTCATTATCTTTGTCCTGTCTTCCCTCCCTCCTACCAATCATGTATCCTGTGTCCTCTAATTTTAGGTAGAGCATTGCAAGATGTATTGGTGATCTCGGCCTATAAGGGACAGTACTAAATATATTGGGTTTTAATAAATGTATTTTGAGTTGATTATACTTGAATCTTTTTTTAAAGGTTTATTTATTTATGTACATGGGTATTTTGTCTGCATGTTTGCACACCAGAAGAGGACATCGGATCCCATGAGACTACAGTTGTAGACAGTTGTGAGCTACAATATGCATGCTGGGAATTGAACTCAGGACCTCTGGAAGAACAGCCAGTGCTCTTAGCCACTGAGCCACCTCTCCAGCCCTATACTGTCTTTTAATCCCGTCTTTTTGAAAGAAACACTCGTATACTACCTGTTGTAAACAAATACCCAAACCATTATGTGGGGTGAAGAATCAGGCAAACATAGTTTTTTGTCCCAGAGAGTTTGAGAAATTTGCTCTTAAATCATTAATTTATTGATTTTTGTCTGTTTGAATGGGTGTTTATTATATCATTACCTTATCTCAGAGACAGATTTCTTGCCTAGAGTTATTTTTAGATAAGAATATAGGTGTTTTAAACTCAGTACATTGGGGTAATAGTGAATCATCAGTCTGACACTCATAAGGTTAAAAACTACATTAAACACGGCTACTTGCTGAGTATATCTCACTGGCCAAGTAAACTGGTCTGTAGGAGAGGACGCAGATCTTGAAAATGCTATGTCGTAAGGGAAGTAGGAAACTGTACAGTGTGAAAAGTGTGATCTCTCTCTCTCTCTCTCTCTCTCTCTCTCTCACACACACACACACACACACACACACACACACACACACACACAGTATATCTATCTGATCAGCACAGAAATTGTCTGCAAAAGTGGTACCATGACTTGAAAACTGTAAATGTCTTGGTGAGTGCCAAGTGGGCATAGAATTGGAGTTCAGGTGATCAAGGTATCAGGTGGACTTGTAGTCTTTGTGGACACAGGCTGGGTTGAACTGGGTCTGCTTGTGTTCTCAGGACATTTATCATTTTGGTAGATCTCTATGAAATAAAGCCACCTTAAAGCAACAACACAGAAAGATGCCCAGAAAAATGAATCTCAGAATATGTCCCAAGTGAGTTTAGGCCACTAGCAAAACATCCTACCCAACAAGGAACATTTAAAAAGCCCCGACTCTGGAGCTGTGGCTCTCAACCTTCCTAAGGCTGTGAGCCTTTAATACAATTCCTCATGTTGTGGAGACCCCAAACCAGGAAATTATGTAGTTGCTATTTTTCATAATTGTAATTTTGCTTCTGTTATGAAATGTAAATATCTGTTTACCGATCTTCTTAGGTCATCCTTGTGAAAGGGTCCTCTGATACACCTCCCACCACAGTGGTTACAACTCAGGAGTTGAGAACCACTGCTGTAGAGCTACATCACTGTAAACAGCTGAGTCCAACTTCCTTGTGCCAGTGAGATTCAAGGAAAATCATGTCTGAAATTAGACTAGATTTTAGTCCCTGGCCTGCAGTGTATTCTGGAAGCAACAATAACTCTGACCACTAGAAAGACATTTCCAAGCTAGAACCTGGCTATATCTGCTACACGTTTTGTGTCATCCAATAGCTAAGTGGACATTAGGCTATGGCTATACTCAAGGGGAGAGTTGGTTGAAGATGTAATTTAAGTGAGATCATATTTGGAGTATGATGGGCCCTTTCTTAACTGCAAGCATAGGGTCTATGTTCAAACCCAGGACCTACATAAAAATACTAGGAATTGTGCCATCTTAGCATTGGGAAAAGCAGAGATAGGAGGACCCTGGGGCTTACTGCTAGCCTAGCGTAATTAGTAAGGTTGGGGCCCAGTGAGAGACCCTGTCTCTCTAAACCAAAGTAATAGAACTCAAACTATCTCCCTATACTAATTGCTTTGTTTTTCAAAAACATTGGGGGCTGGAGTGATGGCTCAGAGGTTGAGAGCACTTGTTGCTTTTGCAGAGTACCTGGTGCAGCGCTTACATGGTGGCTCACAGCCATCTCTCTTAAGTTCCCGTGGCTCTGATGTCTTCTGACCTCTGTGGGCACCAGTCATGCCCGTGCTAAACATAAGTCTATGAAGGCATATTGGTGTTTCAGGGATAACTGCTTATAGTTCCCAGTGGCTAATTCAGTTCTATCTAAATGGTTGAGTTCCGCATTTTATTTTCTTACATGTTGAAAGACTCCAGGAGGACTGTGTCAGAGGGGTGTGAGGTGGGAGCAGTGGTCCAATTGTTGATAACCCAAGTTGCTCAGCTATTCCCGGATCCTGGTCAGGATAGCTGATATTCTTCAAGATCTACCCTTGTTTTAGAGTAAGCTGTCCCTGAGCGATGACCAAGCTTCCCAGATGGAATCCAGTCCTGATCCTCCAAATAGGGCCAGCTTCATGTCAGATCTTCTCAGTCCAAAACTCCCCTTGCCTGTCATGGTCTAAGTGAGAAATCCCCTATAGATAGGCTCATAGATTGTTTTTCCAGTTGGTGCTGTTTCAGGAGGCTAAGGAACCTTTGGGAGGTGCACCTTGCAGGAGGAAGTACACCACTGAGGGTGGGCTTTGAGATTCTGCAATCGTGCCCTGCTTCCTGTGCTTTGCAAGTCTCTGGATGAAGATGTGATCAGCCAGCTTCCTGCTCCAGCCAGCATGCCATGCCTTCCCTGCCCTTGTGCACTCCCGCCTTCTGAAGCCATGAGCCAAAATAAAGTCTTCAAAAGCTTCTTTGAGTTTCCATGTTTCTCCCTGCCCAGAATGGATTTTCACTTCACGTGCTTCAAGTCCACATTGTAGCTTGGTTTCTTCTGCCCAGACCTCTGGATCTTTCAAAAAAACTAACTTGTTAACAATTCTCTTGCCCTCCTAACTGCGGTGTCTTCTTCCTGGAAGCACCAGACCACTTGAGTTGGTACTGGGTGTGGTCCAGGGAAAAAGGTAAGCTTTCACAGAAGTGTAAGAAAAACTGAAGCCCTGGAGCTGGGATATAGCCCAACAGCGGGGTGCTCAGCGTGTAGAAGGTCATGGGTTCGGTCCCCATCAGCAAAAGGCTGAAGACCTGAGATTTAAGATACCCAGTTTTGTCTGTGTTTGGATTCCGGATAAGGCAAATCTACTATGGTCACGAACCAGGTTGGGGACGTTTGAGACCTGACACATAAGACACGAGTTGTTTAGATGCATGTCCAGAGGTTTTGGTTTCCTTGACTCCTCTGGAGTTTAACAACTTGTGGCAGTGGCTCAAGTCTCTCTACTGAGAGAATTTTAACATCTTCCCCTCTGACATGCATTAACGGCCTGTCTTTTTTTTTTTTTTTTTTTTTTTTTTTGGTTTTGGTTTTTCGAGACAGGGTTTCTCTGAGTAGCCAAGGGCCTGTCTTAACATCTGCTCCTTTTCCACTGTTCAGGCCTGGACATAGGACTAAGCCACAGTATAATGCATCTGGACACATTGAACCTAACTATAAAAAGAACTATGTTCTTTTTTTTTTTTAAAAGATATATTTTTATTTATTATACGAAAGTACACTGTAGCTGACTTCAGACACACCAGAAGAGGGCATCAGATCTCATTACGGGTGGTTGTGAGCCACCATGTGGTTGCTGGGATTTGAACTCATGACCTTCCAAAGAGCAGTTGGTGCTCTTCCCTGCTGAGCCATCTCACCAACCAAGAACTATGTTCTTAAGACCCAGGAGCTTATCTGTGAGACTGGGTTTTGTAGATGCGTGAAGTATCTGGGACATGAGACTGACAAAGGCAGGACTATATTAGAAGCAGGTGCTCAGGCCATGGCACAAGCTTTCCCGGATATGGATCTTAGAGGTCAGAAGGAGATTTGCCCACACTAAGCCAAACTGGGTACCCAAGTTTCCCAAGTATTAGAAAAATAAAAAGACTTCAAGAGCTCACTGGAGTGGGAGTATTTGAAGTGAGAGAATCACCAAAGGACTTGGCTCTATAAGATGGCACACTGAATCAGGTTCTTTCCTGTTGCTCTGAAAATATACCATGCCCACTGCTTATAATAAGAAAGTTTGGGGCTGGAGAGATGGCTCAGTGGTTAAGAGTACTGACTGCTCTTCCAAAGGTCCTGTGTTCAGTTCCCAGCAACCACATGGTGGCTCATAACTATCTGTAATGGGATCCAATGCCCTCTTCTGGTGGGTCTGAAGACAGCAACAATGTATTCACATACATAAAATAAATAAATCTTAAAAAAATAATAAAAAAAAAAAGTTTGGAGCTAGGTAGTGGTGGCACACGCCTTTAGTCCCAGCACTTGGGAGGCAGGGGCAGGCAGATTTCTGAGTTCGAGGCCAGTCTGGTCTACAGAGTGAGTTCCAGGACAGCCAGAGCTGTCTGGAAAAAACAAAAAAAAAAGAAAGTTTGGGTTTATAGTTCCAAAGGGTCAGAGTCCATAATGGCTAGGGCAGCATGCAGAATGCAGCAGGCATGGCAGCAGAAGCGGAAAGCTGAGCACATGTGTAGAACATATCTTGAACATAAGCAAAGAGGCATGGTGAAGGGGAAGTGGCACTGGGCTTTTAATCTCTAAGCCTGTCCCAGAGGTGTATTTCCTCTATCAAGGCCATACCCACCACTTACACCTCCTAAAATGGTGCCACTCACTGAGAGTACTCAAGTACCAGAGACAAGGAGGGGCATTTTTTATTCAAACTACCACACTCATCAAAGCCATCAGTAAGATGAACATAATGGTTGTTTTAGCTAGAACTTCAAATACTATGGGGGAGGATGGAGGGAGGGAGTACTAGAAGACATGACTAGAAACTCCCAGGAGTTTTGAGTGACCTTAGTTAAGACTTTGAGTAATGGGGCCTGAACTGGGCATCTCCTATAACCAGGAAAGACTTCCAGTGGAGGAATTGGAACACCAACCCAGCCACAAAAGAATTTGACTTACAACTTGTCCTACCTGCAAGATGTGCTGGAGTAAAGGTGTTAGAGAAATAGTGGGTGTAGCCAACCAATTACTGGTCCCCCTTGAGATCCATGCCATGAGAGGGAGCCCACTCCTAACACTGCATTGATGTTGAGGAACCAGAGACTAGATTGTTCAGAGACCTAGGATAGAACCAAACATGACCAGAAAAAAAGAAAAAGTCCGTGAAATGTTCCATAATGATACTTTGCTATACTGGTAGACAGGAACTTAGGAACTTAGCCTAAATCATCATCAGAGAGGCTTCATCCAGCACCTGATGGGAGCAGAGGCAGAGACCCACAGCCAAGCATTAGATGGAGCTTGGGAGCCCTGCAGAAGGTAGGATGAAGGATTATAGGAGCCAAAGGGGTCAACGACTCAAGAAAACCCACAAAATCAACTAATCTGAGCTCATAGGAGCTCACAGAAACTGAATGGACAAGCAGGGAGCCTGCATGTGTCTGCTCCAGGACCTCTGGATTTATGTTAGGGTTGTGTTGTGTGGTTTTCTTGTGGGACTCCTAACAGTGGGAGCAGGGACTGTCTGAATCTTTTACCTGCTTTTGAGACTTTCTTCCTCTTACTGAGTTGCCTGGTCTAGCCTTAATATGAGGGATGTGCCTAGTCCTACTGCAACTCGATTACTGCCTTTGGTTGATATTCTGGAGGAGGAGGAGTGAATATGGGGGAGAGGAAAGATAGGAAGGAGGAATTGGGAAAAGAGGGTGAGGAGATGCAGTAGGAATGTAACATAGGAAAGAATAAAATTTTAAAAAATGTTACTGAGATGGTCACTAGAATCATTAAGTTCATTAGTAGCTGTCTTCTGCAGCCACGCCTGGTAGTAGGAGAGGCTGCCGAACTGGTGCATCTGGAATGCTGTGTATGCACATGAAACAGAGACCTCTGTCTTAGATATTGTCTCTACTAGGAAGAATGCATAGAGCCTGGAATAATGGCCCCGATTTACAAGTTTGTATTCTTGCCAATGGGTATAACAAGGGTCCACAAGCTTTTAAGTTACAGCTATTCTATGTTCTTTAGATAACTTTTTCTCAAAGACGTTTTGACAGGGAGCCCACGTGACAGGTACACTCTGCCGTTTTCAGGTCAGGAATGTCAGCAAGGACACTGGAGTGGTTTTGTACAGATTCAGGCTAGAGGAATATCTGTGATTTTGCATGAGCATATGGTTTCCTCAAAAAGTAACAGAATTGGATTTTCTTTTTTTTGCTTTTGTTTTAACATGTTTTATTTATTCTCTAGGACTTTCACATCATGCATTCCAATTCCACTCACTTCCCAGTCCTTCCATGTCTGCTTCTCCCCACTTGTGACCCTGCCCCAAAAAGTAAAAATTTTTAAAAATTAAACCAAAATAAGTCCATTTTGTGTTGTCTAATATACTTACTGGAGTAAGCTGCTCAAACTTTCAGTGGCCTGCCCCTTAAATAGAACTGAGTTCTTCCCCTCCTGGACTCCCCCAGAAGCCATCAAGTGTGGATGCTTCCTGTCTAGACTGTGACATTTGGGGGGATTGGGATGTCACTAAAGCCACTTAGGTCCCTCCCTTTTAACTGTACATCTTCAGTCATCAGTATCACAGCAAAAGTAGCCCCCTTGCTCTTTCTGGGAGCACAGACCGTGGGCCTTCACACGGTTTCTGGCAACAGCAAAGAACACAAACACAACTCCTGGCTGCAGTTGGACCACAGACCCAGACAAAGGCCATCAAAAGCAGCCCAAGCCGTGGACATCAACATGGCTTCAGGCTGCAGCACAGACTAGGAATATCCACATGGCCTTTAGGTAACATGGGCCATGGACATCAACACAGACTCAGGCTGCAGGAAGACTAGGGGCCCAGACATGGCCCTCAGCAATGCCCACCATCTGCATTAATATGGCCTGCAGTGGCAGTAGTGTCTACTGGCATCACAGTGGCTTCAGGCTACAACACCGACTCCAGACACTGCGTGGCCCTCAGTTGTAACATGAGCCAGTGCTCATGCGTCAATGCTTGATGCAGGTCTGTCTGATAGCTCACAACAGAGTTCTTAAATGATGATTCCTAATTGTGAATGCGGTTTCTATATCAGAAAAGAATTTCTTTTTCAGTACTAGCATTGAACTTAAGTACTCTTGCATGTCAGGTATACTCGCTCCTATCAAACTAACTGGCACCCATCCCAACACGATGTACATTAACACAAACAAAACCCTTTTTAATGATGAGGTAGGCTCACCAAGTGTAGTCTAGATAGGTCCTTGTCTTCCTCCTGCTGCTAGGATTCTAAGTCTGGCCCATCAGTTAGGGATGGGAACCCCATAGTACCTGCTACATCAGAACTGAATGTGAATACATACAGCTGCACAGGAACAAGGGTGTGCCCACCAGTTAGGGATGGGAACCCCATAGTACCTGCTACATCAGAACTGAATGTAAATACATACAGCTGCACAGGAACAAGGGTGTGCCCACCAGTTAGGGATGGGAACCCCATAGTACCTGGTACATAAGAACTGAATGTGAATACATACAGCTGCACAGGAACAAGGGAGTGCTTTTGGAGATTTGACTTAAGTCCTGGCAGTTTGTTTACTTGTGCTGAACCAAAATAGTTTCTTTTTAAAATTCCTAGTTTCTTGCATAATTGACCAATACAATTGAATTCAACATATGCTTATTAACTGACTAAACAAACAAGAGTCCTAACCTTGGAGCTCAACCATAGAATTTCCCACTTATTCATTACATCTGTAGTTAAACTTTTACACGAGGAAAGTGTTTTCTCTGTTTATAAAGCTGAAAAAGGACTTTCATGAGCTCATGTGTGCTCCCTAGAGGCAGAAGATGAAGAGACACTGCTTTATGCCTGTCTCTTAGGAATACATTATTTCTTTATTTGGTAAAGTATTGTTCAATGTTTGGGTAATTTGACTCAATCTCTTTCCAGTAAGGATTGGAATGAGAGGCCATGGTTCAGATTCTAGAAAAAAAGAACCCTTCCTAGCTGTTCTGACATGGCCAGGCTTGAGAAGGACTACTTTAATTCATATCCAAGTTGCTTAGATGGCAAGCAATGTGATGTCATTTTCAAACAGTACAAGAAAGCAGAACACAAAGGTAATTTTCAGTTCTAACTCAGTAGTATAAATACCCACACAGGAGACTAGAACAATGGAATAGCAAAATTTATTAGTTTTCATGTTCTGCAGAAAGAATAGTTTTTAAGCAATAAAAAGAAAAATAGCCTATAAAATTTCAATAAATGTGAAATTTTAGTTGACAGAGTATTCTATGACTTGTTTTGTTCAGAGACAGCATTTCCTGCACAGCTACAACTGCCTTCTGTCTATCAAGCCTCCTGCCTCAGCTTGCTTAGTGCTGAAATGAGCACATATGTGCACCACCAGTAGGCAAGTCGGTTGTGATGATTTTTTTTAGATCTGTGAGAAATTGCCCAATAGTCAAAGACACAGTTCATATTTGAATTATGTTACTGTTTTTGTTTTTTTCCCTAACCCAGGGCCTTGCTTACAATAGACACACACTCTATACTGAGTTATGCTCCTGGCCACACAAGCGTTAGTGTTCCTAAAACATCATTGCTTCAATGTTTCAGACTTGCAGGGAGCTTTGCATTAAGATTCAATTTGATTTCAAGCAACACCAGCTTTTGATGAAAGGATGGCTTGATTTAGGAAAATGGAGAGTCTAAGGGTGGTTTGGTTTTAGAAGAGCAGGTGCAATGTCTCAAAGAGTCTGATTCCCCCAGAGCTCTCTGGTTGTATTCTGCTGGGATATTCTCCCAGGCTGTGAGCATGAGCACATAACAGCCTTCTTCCCACCCTAGCACCTTCAAGCGCATCACTTACCTTCCTCATCTATGTTGGTTGTTTTGGATCTTGTGTGGGCACCATCCATCTCTCAGCCATCACTGACATTGAAGAGGTAAGATCTTGGTTAGGTCACACAGACTTGAAGTGCCAGGGGGCAGGGGGCAGGGGGACCCCCAGGGAGGCCTCTACCTGCTCAGAGAAGAAGGGAAGGAGGGGGAATTTTGGGAGGGGGTGATCTGGAGGAGGGTAGTGAGTGGGATGTAAAGTAAATAAGTGAAAAAAAAAACTTGGTTGTCCCTATGGCAGTGAGAGTGTCAGCCTCATCAGGACACTGAAAACTCTGTTTGTTTCAAATGCAATGGAAATGGCCTTGGGAACCTGAGTGGGCAGACAATGTCTACTCTTTTCACTCATTTCAGAATCATTTTTATTGACCCAATGGTAGGTAACAGATCTGAACTTGTGTGAGTGCTTGCCTCAAATGTACTCCAACTGAGGAGCTTCTGTATAAGTGTCAGGTGGGTGAGGAGATAGCTGGGAACAGCTGTTGTGTTGCTCAACAGTTTCACTTCCATCCAGGTAAAAATAATGTGCAATATTGTTACAATAAAAAATAAAAATAAAAAATAAGATCTGAACTTGCAGTATGGGGTAGGGACAGTGGGATAGTGTTAATGTGATAGCCCCCTCTCTTTCTTTTGTCTGAAACAGGATCTCATATGTTGTTTAGAATAACTCAAAGTGGATTAATTTTCAGAGCCTAACAACCTGCTGTCCTGGTTGGTTTCTTCATGGTCTCTTTTTTGTTTGTTTGTTTTTCTTTAAGACTTATTTATTTTATGTGAGCACATTGACATTCTCCTCAGATACACCAGAGGAGGACATGGTGGATTCCCATATGGAACCACCATGTGGTTGCTGGGAATTGAACTCAGGACCTCTGGAAGAACAGCCAGTTCCCTTAATCACTGAGCCATCTCTCAAGCCATGGTCTCTTTTTTGTAACTTTGTTGTTCTCTTATGTTTTGGAGCTGAGGTCAGACCCAGGGCCTTGAGCTTGCTAGCTAGGTAAACCTTCTACCACTGAGTGAAGTTCCCCAGCCCCAGGTCTAACAACTTGAAGACAGAGGCTGCTGCGCACAGAGTGTTGTTTCAGCTCATCAATAAAACGTGTAAAGATGCTATCAAGCTTAACTGATCATTTTCAAATCATTCCTACTCTGTGATACACCTTGAGAAGACAGACGAAACACATGATGCCCACTGAATTATAGAAATGGTTAATGCACACTTAGTTCTAGAACTTTCAGAAAAGGTGATTATTATACTCTGTGTATTTGACTTTTTAAAATATTTTAATTGAGCACTATCACTGCTGCCTCTCGCTTGCCGAGCTCCAGCCAAAGGAGAAGGAAGTAAATAAGGAGGTGCCCATACCATAGCTGGTTCAAAGCAGACTGCTCGCAAATTCACCAGTGGTGAAAGCACCCAGGAAACAACTGACTACCAAAGCCACTCGCAAGAGTGCTCCCTCTAGTGGAGGGATGAAGTGACATCATCATTACAGGCCTGGTACTGTGGCACTCCATGAAATCAGACGGTATCAGAAGTCTATTGAACTTCTGGTCCACAAGCTCCCCTTTGAGCTTCTGGAGGAAGATATTGCTAGGGACTTCGAAACAGATCTGCTCTTCCAGAGTGCAGCTATTAGTGCTTTTCAAGAGGTAAATGAGGCCTATTTGATTGGCCTTTTTGAAGATGCCAACCTGTGTGCTATCAATGCCAAACATGTGACAACTAGGCCAAAAGATATCCAGCATAGGGCTGGAGAGATGGCTCAGCTGTTAAGATCACTGACTGCTCTTCTGAAGGTCCTGAGTTCAAATCCCACAACCACATGGTGGCTCACAACCATCCATAAGGAGATCTGACGCCCTCTTCTGGTCTGAAGAAGCTACTTACACATACTTACATATAATAATAAATAAATCTTTTATTAAAAAAAAGATATCCAGCTAGCATGGCACATACATAGAGAACATGCTTGAGAGTCCACTATGAGGGGAAACACTACATTCTCAAAAAAAAAAAAAAAGTTTTTTCTCTTCATGTTATCAGTAGTTCTGAATTTTTTTTGTTTTTTCGTTTTGTTTTTTGTTTTTGTTTTGTTTTGTTTTGTTTTAGACAGCTTTTATCTTGGCTTTATTGGTAATATTTAGCCACCGGTAGTTAATCTGAATCAATTTAAAAAAACTCAAGGAAGTACAGAATCAGGGGGAAAACATTATAGTACCGAATGTTAATATGTTTTTCCATCATTTTCTTTCTGGTGACTGTCTAAGGTGAGGCCAGTCAGGAGACACAGGCAGCAGAAGCTGCAGAGCAGCTGGGACAGGGTCTTTCAGCATCCCTCTGCACCCAGGAAGTAGGACTGTTCCACAACCCTCTGTGCACCATTCCTGCCAGGGGAGAGCTTGTCTCCAGGGAGGGTTCTGACCCTGGGTCTCAGGTAAGCCTGCCATTTTCTCTCTGGTGACTGTCTAAGGCTGGACCAGCCAGGAGACACAGGCAGCAGAAGCTGCAGAGCACCTGAGACAGGATCTTCCAGCATCTCTCTGCACCCAGGAGGTGGAACCATTCCAACAGGCCTCTGTGCACAGGTCTTTCCAGGAGAGAGCTGGTCTCCTAGGAGTGCTGACATAGGCTTACAGACCCACAGGAGGAACAACCTTCAGCCAGAGACAGCAAGACCATCTAACACCAGAGATTAACAGATGATGAAAGGCAAATGCAGGGCACAATGAGAAAACCAAAATTATAGAAGAATCTTACCAACAGAAACTAAGACAACATGGCATCAACAGAACCCAGCACTCTCACTACAGCAAGTCCTGGACACCTCAACATATCAGAAAAGAAAGATTCAGATTTAAAATCATATCTCATGAGGCTGATAGAAGATTTTAAGAAGGACATAAATAACTCCCTTAAATACAGGAGAACACAGGTAAACAGGTAGAAACCCTTAAAGAGGAGATACAAAAAAAATCCCTTAAAGAATTACAGGAAAACACAAACAGGTTAAGGAATTGAACAAAACCATCTAATGGAAGAAGAAACAATAAAGAAATCACAAAGGAAGACAACTCTGGAGGTAGAAAACGTAGGAAAGAAGTCAGGAGCCACAGATGAAAGCATCACCAACAGAATACAAGAGAAAGAAGAGAGAATCTCAGGTGCAGAAGACACCATAGAAAACATGGACACAACAGTCAAAGGAAACACAAAATGCAAAAAGATCCGAACCCAAAATATTGTGGCAATCCGGGACATAATGAGAAGACCAAATCTAAGGATAATAAGTATAGAAGAGAGTGAAGATTCCCAATGTAATGGGCCAGTAAATATCTTCAACAAAATTATAGAAGAAAACTTCCCTAACCTAAAGAAAGAGATGCCCATGAAAATAAGAAGCCTACAGAACTCCAAGTAGACTGGACCAGAAAAGAAATTCCTCCCATCATATAATAATCAGAACACCAAATGTACTAAACAAAGAAAGAATATTAAAAGCAGTAAGGGAAAAAAGGCAAGTAACATATAAAGGCAGGCCTATCAGAATTACACCAGACTTCTCACCAGAGACTCTGAAAGCTAGAAGATCCTGGGCAGATGTCATACAGACCCTACAAGAACACAAATGTCAGCCCAGGCTACTATACCCAGCAAAACTCACAATTACCGTAGGTGGAGAAAACAAGATATTCCATGACAAAACAAAATTTATACAATATCTTTCCACAAATCCAACCCTACAAAGGATAATAGATGGAAAACATCAACATAACGAGCAAAACTACACCTTAGAAGAAGCAAAAAAGTAATCATTCAACAAATCCACACAAATCTAATTCCACCTCTTACAACAAAAACAACAGGAAGTAACAATTACCTTTTCTTAATATCTTAATATGAAAATTAATATTACCAACATATCCTAATTGATTGAAATCCAAAAATATGAGGAATTAGAAATTTGTTGATTGTAATTCAATGGTCTCTCTAATTTGGTAATTGTAGAAATAGGTCCAACATTGTACAATCTATATATACTTTCAGCTTGTTTGTGACAGTGTCTTGCTGTGTACAACATAAGGGTCTTGAAATCTTGCTTCTCCTATCTCAGCCTCTCTATTAGTAGTATTGTTTATTTCATGTCTTTACACTACACTATGGTTTTCAGAACAGCTTATATATTTCAAAAGTATTTATATACCCAAGGGAGTCATAGACAATTAACTTGGGAGGTGGCTTGTAGGAAAGAGAACAACAAAGAGTGAGACTGAATGCTTTGCTTGACATTTGTAGCTCTTGTATCAAGTTTGAAGAAGAGGACTTTACAAGTTACTCTTTCTCTGATATGAATGCTTTTCAAAATCATCACAGCCAATGAACCAGATGCTTACCCACACCTAATTGTCTGTGCCACCCTCCAAGCAGAACCATTGTTCATTGAAACAGTTGGTGAATGAGTTTATGGATAGGCCATCTTAATACACACACCATTTCTGAAATGAATGTTACCTGTTCTCTGTGGCCTGAGAATAAAGTCACTCACTTAAGTCAAATAGTTTTGACCATAGCAGGAAGTCTGTGTCCAAAAATCGTGCCTACAATTCATTACTTGGCGCAGCAGAACTGTCAACTCTCAGTTTAGCTAAGATGGAGGTAAAATCCTTTGGTGATTTGATGGTCATTGAAATACAGCCTTATTACAATGAAATCCAATGTCTAAAAATTGTTCTTATTTTGGGCTTGTACCACAGTAAGCGCCAAGATTTTAAACTCTACTACATACAAAAAAAACAAACAATCAAAAAGACTTTATATATTTATGTTCATTTAAGAAAATACTAGTAGTGATGTGTTATTTTGAAATATACAGTTAATATGTTTGGAGTTATTTAAAATTTATACTGAGAAAAACGTATGTATTTTTAGTATTGCTGTAGCCAAGCATCTACATAACACTGTTAAATTAATTTTTGTTTTATATCAACCAACTTTTATAATTATAATAAAAAAAAAAGACTGGTTACGTAAACAGGACCCAACATTTTGCTCCATACAGAAAACCCACCTGAGTGACAAAGACAGACACTACCTAAGAGTAAAAGGCTGGAAAACAATTTTCCAAGCAAATAGTCCCAAGAAAAAAGCTGGAGTAGCAATTCTAAAATCAAATAAAATCAACTTTCAACCTAAAGTGATCAAAAAAGATAAGGAGGGACACTTCATATTCATCAAAGTTAAAATCTACCAAGATGAACTCTCAATTCTGAACAACTATGCTCCAAATGCAAGGGCATCTACATTTATAAAGGAAACTTTACTAAAGCTCAAAGCACACATTGCACCACACATAATAATAGTGGGAGATTTCAACACCCCACTCTCTGCAATGGACAGATCATGGAAACAGAAACTAAACAGAGACAAAGTGAAACTAACAGAAGTTATGAAACAAATGGATTTAACAGATATTTATAGAACATTCCATCCTAAAACAAAAGAATATATCTTCTTCTCAGCACTTCATGGCATCTTCTCCAAAATTGACCATAAAATCAGTCACAAAACAGGCCTCAACAGGTACAAGAAGATTGAAATAATTCCATGCATCCTATTGGATCACCACAGACTAAGGCTGCTCCTCAGTAATAACACAAACAATAGAAAGTCCACATACACGTGGAGGCTTAGCAACACTCTACTCAATGATAGGTCAAGGAAGAAAGAAAGAAAGAAATCAAAGACTTTTTAGAGTTTAATGAAAATGAACCCACAACATACCCAAACTTATGGGACACAATGAAAGTAGTCCTAAGAGGAAAACTCATAGCTCTGTGTGCCTCCAAAAAGAAACTGGAGAGAACATATACCAGCAATTTGACAGCACATCTGAAAGCTCTAGAACAAAAAGAAGCAAATTCACCCAAGGGGAGTAGAAGGCAGGAAATAATCAAACTCAGGGCTGAAATCAACCAAGTGGAAACAAAAAGAACTGTGCAAAGAATCAACCAAACCAGGAACTGTTTCTTTAAGAAAATCAACAAAATAGATACATCGTTAGGCAGACTAACTAGAGGGCACAGAGACAGTATCCTAATTCACAAAATCAGAAGTGAAAAGGGAGACATAACAACAGAAACTGAGAAAATCCAAAAAAATCATTAGATCCTACTACAAAAGCCTATACTCAACAAAACTGGAAGACCTGGATGAAATGGAAAATGTTCTAGACAGATACCAGATAAAGTTCAATCAAGATCAGATCAATGATCTAAACAGCCCAATATCCCGTAATGAAACAGAAACAGTCATTAATAGTCTCACAACCAAAAAAAGCCCAGGACCAGATGGGTTTAGTGGAAAGCTTTATCAGACCTTCAAAGAAGTCCTAATAGCAATACTCTTCAAACTATTCTACCAAATAAAAACAGAATGTTGTCTACCCTGTTCATTCTATGAAGACACAATTACTCTGATACCTAAACCACACAAAGAGCCAACAAAGAAAGAGAACTTCAGACCAATTTCCCTTATGAATATTAATTCAAAAATACTCAATAAAATTCTTGCAAACCAAATCCAAGAACACATCAAAATAATCATCAATCATGATCAAGTAAGCTTCATCCCAGAGATGCAGGGATAGTTCAATATTCAGAAATCCATGAACATAATCCACTATGTAAACAAACTCAAAGAAAACAATGATATGATTATCTCATTAGATGCTGAGAAAGATGTTGACAAAATCCAACACCCCTTCATGATAAAAGTCTATGAAAGATCAGGAATTCAAGGCCCATACCTAAACATAGTAAAAGCAATATACAGTAGACCAGTAGCCAACATCAAACTAAATGGAGAGAAACTTGAAGCAATCTCACTAAAATCAGGAACTAGACAAGGCTGCCCACTCTCTCCCTACCTATTCAACATTGTACATTAAGTCCTAGCCAGAGCAATTAGACAACAAAAGGATATCAAAGGGATACAAACTGGAAAGGAAGAAGTCAAACTATCACTATTTGCTGATGATATGATAGTATATTTAGGCAACCCCAAAAATTCCACCAGAGAATTCCTAAACCTGATAAACAATTTCAGCAAAGTAGCTGTATATAAAATTAACTCAGGCAAATCAGTGGCCTTCCTCTACACAAAGGATAAACAGACAGAGAAAGAAATTAGGGAAACAACACCCTTCACAATAGTCACAAATAAAACAAAATATGTTGATGTGACTCTAACTAAGCAAGTGAAAGATCTGTATGACAAGAACATCAAGTCTCTGAAGAAAAAAATGAAAGAAGATCTCAGAAGATGGAAAGATCTCCTATGCTCATGGATTGGCAGGATTAATATAGTAAAAGTGGCCATCTAGCTGAAAGCAATCTACAGAATC
Organism: Montemys delectorum; assembly: GCA_019843815.1. Taxonomy (NCBI): domain Eukaryota; kingdom Metazoa; phylum Chordata; class Mammalia; order Rodentia; family Muridae; genus Montemys; species Montemys delectorum. The sequence goes on along the minus strand of JADRCD010212193.1, from coordinate 2,066 downwards.
AATGCAATCCCCATCAAAATTCCAACTCAGTTCTTCACAGAGTTGGAAAGAACAATTTGCAAATTCACCTGGAGTAAAAAAAAACCTAGGATAGTAAAAACTATTCTCAACAATAAAAGAACTTTTGGTGGAATCATCACCCCTGACCTCAAGCTGTACTACAGAGCAATTGTGGTAAAAACTGCATGGTATTGGTACAGTGACAGGCAGGAGTAGATCAGTGGGATAGAATTGAAGACCCAGTAATGAACCCACACATCTATGGCCACGTGATCTTTGACAAAGGAGCTAAAACCATCCAGTGGAAAAAAGACAGTATTTTCAACAAATGGTGCTGGCTCAACTGGTGGTTAGCATGTAGAGGAATGCAAACCGATCCATTCTTATCTCCTTGTACAAAGCTCAAGTCCAAGTGGATCAAGGACCTCCACATAAAACCAGATATACTGAAACTAATCAAAAAGAAAGTAGGGAAGAGCCTTGAGCACATAGGCACAGGAGAAAGTTTCCTGAACAGAACACCAATAGCTTATGCTCTAAAATCAATAATTGACAAATGGGACCTCATAAAATTGCAAAGCTTTTGTAAAGCAAAGGATACTGTCAATAGGACAAAATGGCAACCAACAGATTTGGAAAAGATCTTTACCAATCTTACATCTGATAGAGGGCTAATATCCAATGTATACAAAGAATTCAAGAAGTTAGACTCTTGAACCAAATAACCCTATTAAAAAATGGGGTACAGAGCTAAACAAAGAATTCTCAACTGATGAATACTGAGTGGCTGAGAAGCACCTAAAGAAATGTTCAACATCCTTGATCATCAGGGAAATGCAAATCAAAACAACCCTGAGATTCCACCTCACACCAGTCAGAATAGCTAGGATCAAAAACTCAGGTGACAGCAGATACTGGCAAAGTAGTGGAGAAAGAGGAACACTCCTTCATTGCTGGTGGGATTGCAAGCTGGTACAACCACTCTGGAAATCAGTTTGGTGTTTCCTCAGAAAATTGGACATAGTACTACTGCAGGACCCATCAATACCACTCCTGGGCATATACCCAGAAGATGCTCCAATATGTAATAAGGACACATGCTCCACTATGTTCATAGCAGCCTTATTTATAATAGCCAGAAGCTGGAAACAACCCAGATGTCCCTCAACAGAGGAATGGATACAGAAAATGTGATACATTTACACAATGGAGTACTACTCAGCTATTAAAAACAATGAATTCATGAAATTCTCAGGGAAATGGATGGATCTGGAGGATATCCTGAGTGAGGTAACCCAATCATAAAAGAACTTACATGTTACACACTCACTGATAAGTGGATATTAGCCCAGAAGCTCAAAATACTCAAGATACAATTAAGAAACCATAGGAAACTCCAGACGAAGGATGACCAAAGTGTGGATACAAAGTGTGAAGCAGAGACTGAAGGAAGGGCAATCCAGAAACTACCCCACCTGGGAATCCTTCCCATATACAATCACCAAACCCAGACACTATTGTGGATGCCAGCAAGTGCAGGCTGACAGGAGCCTGATATAGCTGTCTTCTGAGAGGCTCTGCCAGTACCTGACTAATACAGAAGTAGAGGGTCACAGCCATCCATTGGACTGAGCACAGGGTCCCCAATGAAGGAGCTAGAGAAAGGACCCAAGGAGCTGAAGGGGTTTGCAGCCCCATAGGAGGAACAAAAATATGATCGATCTATCCAGTACCCCCAGACCTCCCAGGGACTAAGCCACCAACCAAAGTGTATACATGGTGAGACTCAGGGCTTCAGCTGCATATGTAGCAGACAATGGCCTATTCGATCATCAATGGGAAGAGAGGCCTGTGGTCCTGTGAAGGCTCTATGACCCAGTGTAGGAGAAGGAAGGGCAAGGAAGAGGGAGAGCGTGGGTTGGTAAACAGAGGGAGGGGGGAGGGAATAGTGTTCTTTTTTCAGAGGGGAAACCAGGAAAGGGGAGAACATTTGAAATGTAAATAAAGAAAATATCTAATAAAAGAAAAAGAGGTTATTAAAGTGCCTTTTGAACAAGAAAAAAAAA
>JADRCD010212192.1:2872-21102 GCA_019843815.1 Montemys delectorum | reverse complement strand
GGCATCTAGTGAAATGATCATGTGGTTTTTTTCTTTGAGTTTATTTATGTAGTGAATTACATTGATGGATTTCCATATATTGAACCATCCCTGCATCACTGGGATGAAGCCTACGTGATCATGGTGAATGATTGTTTTGATGTGTTCTTTGATTCAGTTTTCAAGAATTTTGTTGAGTATTTTTAAATCCATATTCATAAGAGAAATTGGTCTGAAATTTTCTTTCTTTGTTAGTTCTTTGTGTGGTTTAGATATAAGAGTAATTGTGGCTTCATAGAACGAATTGGGTAGAGTACCTTCAGTTTCTGTTTTGTTGAATAATTTGAGGAGTATTGATATTAGGTCATCTTTGAAGATTTGATAAAACTCTGCACTAAAACCATCTGGTCCTGGGCTTTTTTGATTGGGAGACTATTAATGACTGTTTCTATTTCATTAGCAGATATGGGACTGTTTAAATCTTTGTTCTGGACTTGATTTAACTTTGGTACCTGGTACTGTCTAGAAAATTGTCCATTTTATCCAGGTTTTCCAGTTTTGTTGAGTATAGGCTTTTGTAGTAGGATCTCATGATATTTTGGATTTCCTCAGTGTCTGTTGTTATGTCTCCCTTTTCATTTCTTGTCTTGTTAATTAGTAAACCATTTCTGTATCCTCTAGTTAGTCTAGCTAAGGGTTTATCTATTTTGTTGACTTTCTCAAAGAACCTGCTCCTGGTTTGGTTGATTGTTTGTATATTTCTTTTTGTTTCTATTTCGTTGATTTCAGCCCTGAGTTTGATTATTTCCTGCCTTTGACTCCTCTTGGGTGAATTTGCTTCTTTTTCTTCTAGTGCTTTCGTTTGTGCTGTCAAATTGCTGGTGTATGCTCTCTCCAGTTTCTTTTTGGAGGAACTTAAAGCTATGAGTTTTCCTCTTAGGACTGCTTTCATTGTGTCCCATAGGTTTGGGTATGTTGTGGCTTCATTTTCATTAAAATCTAGAAAGTCTTTAATTTCTTTCTTTATTTCTTTCTTGACCAAGTTATCATTGAGTAGAATGTTGTTAAGTTTCCAAGTGTATGTGTGCATTCTATTGCTTATGATGTTATTGAGGAGCAGCCTTAGACCATGGTGATCTGATAGGATACAAGGAATTATTTCAATCTTCTTGTATCTGTGGAGGCCTGATTTGTGACCAATTATATGGTCAATTTTGGAGAAGATACCATGAGGTGCTGAGAAGAAGGTATATCTTTTTGTTTTAGGATAAAAAGTTCTATAGATATCTGTTAAATCCATCTGTTTCATAACTTCTGTTAGTCTCACTGTGTCCTTGTTTAGTTTCCGTTTCCATGATCAGTCCATTGCAGAGAGTAAGGTGTTGAAATCTCCCACACTTTGTGTGTGGTATAATGTGTGCTTTGAGCTTTAGTAAAGTTTCTTTTATGAATGTAGATGCCCTTGCATTTGGAGCATAGAGGTTCAGAATTGAGAGTTCATCTTGGTAGATTATACCTTTGATGAATATGAAGTGCCCCTCCTTATCTTTTTTGATCACTTTAGGGTGAAAGTCAATAATAGATATTCGATATTAGAATGGCTACTCCAGCTTTTTTCTTGGGACCATTGGCTTGGAGAATTGTTTTCCAGCCTTTTATTCTTAGGAGGTGTCTGTCTTTGTCACTGAGGTGGGTTTCCTGTATGCAGCAAAATGTTGGGTCCTGTTTATGTACCCAATCTGATAGTCTATGTTGTTTTATTGGTGAATTGAGGCCATTGATGTTAATAGATATTAAGGAAAAGTAATTGTTGCTTCCTGTTAGTTTTGTAGTTAGAGCTGGTATTCTGTTCATGTCTCTAAATTACTTTTTTGCTTTTTCAGTGATGTAGTTTCCCTCCTTGTGTTGGAGTTTCCCATTTATTATCATTTGAAGGGCTGGATTTGTGGAAACATATTATGTGAATTTTGTTTTGTCATGGAATACTTTAGTTTCTCCATCTATGGTGATTGAGAGTTTTGCTGGGTATAGTAGTCCAGGCTGGCATTTGTGTTCTCTTAGGGTCTGTATGACATCTGCCCAGGATCTTCTAGCTTTCGTAATCTCTGGTGAGAAGTCTGGTGTAAATCTGATAGGCCTGCCTTTATATGTTATTTGACCTTTTTCCCTTACTGCTTTTAGTATTCTTTCTTTGTTTTGTGCATTTGATGTTTTGACTATTATGTGGCGGGAGGAATTTCTTTTCTGGTCCAGTCTATTTGGAGTTCTATAGGCTTCTTGTATTTTCATGGGTATCTCTTTCTTTAGGTTAGGGAAGTTTTCTTCTACAATTTTGTTGAAGATGTTTACTGGCCCTTTAAGTTGGAGGTCTTCACTCTCTTCTATACCTATTATCCTTATGTTTGGTCTTCTCATTGTGTCCTGGATTTCCTGGATGTTTTGGGTTATGGTCTTTTTGCACTTTACATTTTCTTTGACTGTTATGTCAATGTTGTCCATGTTATCTTCTGACATTGACATTCTCTCTTCTATCTCTTGTATTCTGTTGGTGATGCTTGCATCTATGTTCCCTGACTTTTTTTCCTAATATTTCTAACTCCAGGGTTGTCTCTTTTTGTGATTTCTTTATTGTTTCTACTTCCATTTTTAGGTCCTGAATGGTTTTACTCAATTCCTTCACCTGTTTGTTTGTGTTTTCCTGCAATTCCTTAAGGGATTTTTGGGTTTGCTCTTTAAGGGCTTCTACTTGTTTACTTGTGATCTCCTGTAATTCTTTATGGAATTTTTTTTTCATTTCCTCTTTAAGGGCTTGTATCTCTTTATCTGTGTTCTCCTGTATTTCTTTAAGGGAATTATTCATGTCCTTCTTAAGTTCCTCTATCAGCGTTGTGAGATATGTTTTTAGATCCAAATCTTGCTTTTCTGGTGTTTTGGGATATCCAGAGCTTGCTGCAGTGGGAGTACTAGGTTCTGATGAAGCCAAGCAGTCTTGGTTTCTGTTGGTAGGATTCTTGCATTTGCCTTTTGCCATCTCTTAGTCTCTGGTGTTAGATGTTCTTAGTTTCTCTGACTAGAGCTTGTTCTGTCCTTGCCACCCTGCCACTCTGCTTAGACTCCTGAGGCCTGTGCCTCCCAGCTGGTCCCACCTTAGAAAGTCACCAGAGAAAGCTATATGCTTGTCCTTCCTTCAGTCTTGGTCCATAGTTAATCTCTGCCACTCCTTCTCTGGGTATTTGGTTCCCCTTTTTAAGAAGGAATGAAATGTCCACCTTTTGGTCTTCCTTCTTCTTAAGTTTCTTGTGGTTTGTGGGTTGTTCTTCCTGTATTCCAAAGTTCTGGGCTAATAAACACTTATCAGAGAATTCATACCATGTGTGTTCTTTTGTGATCTATCAGGATGATACTCTCCAGATCCATCCATTTCCCTAAGAATTTCATAAATTCATTGTTTTTAATAGCTGAGTAGTACTCCATTGTGTAGATGTACCACATTTTCTGTATCCATTCCTCTGTTGAGGGACATCTGGGTTGTTTCCAGTTTCTGGCTATTATAAATAAGGCTGCTATGAACATGGTGGAGCATGTGTCCTTATTACCTGTTGGAGCATCTTCTGGGTATATGCCCAGGAGTGGTATAGCTGGGTCCTCTGGTAGAACTATGTCCAATTTCTGGAGAGGCTCACAGCCATTCATTGTACTAAGTACATGGTCCACAATGAAGGAATTAGAGAAAAGTTCTATGGAGCTGAAGGGTTTGCAGCCGCTTAGGACGGATGACAATTACTAACTAGTACCCTCAGAGCTCCCCGGGCCCCAACCACCAATCAAGGACTATACATGGTGGTACTGAATCTTCTGGCAGCATGTGTGTAGTAGAGGATCACAAATTCGATCATCTATAGGAGGAAAGGACCTCAGCCTTGTGAAGGTTTTGTGCCCCAGTGTAGGGGAATGCCAGGGTCAATAAGTGGGAGATGTTGGGGTGGCAGGCATGGGGAAGGGGGAGGCAAAAGGGTTTGTTCTTGTTGTTTTTATTTGTTCATTTGTTTTTTGGAGGGGAACCTGGGAAAGGAGAAATTTACATGTAAATAAAAAAACATATTTTAAGTAAAAAGAATTAAATCCCCAAAAAAATAAATAAAAGGGAAAAAAAAGAAAACAATTCATCTTTCATATATGCTTCCATGAACTGACTTGTGCCCAGATCAACTTGTTTTTATTTTAACTAGTTTAGAAGTTGATACACATTAATGGACCCAGCATCTGGATGCATCAGCAGATTTCACTATATCTACATGAGCTCCAGTCATTCCACTTCTCATACCTGGCAACTTGTGATTTTCCATCATAGAACAACAAAGGAGTGGGGATGAGACTGAGCACTGCAATCATTCTAATATCAACACTTTCTTCCTTTGAAATGAAAATCCTTTCTGTGCGCATGATTGTTTGTTTTCTTAAACCTCACTCCTGTCTCCCCTCTCATTATCCATGGAAAATAGATTTGTTAGTCATGACTTTTCTAGGGATATTACCCATTACAATGTTTTGCATTTGATGGGTGAATATGTGTGTGTTTGTGTGTTTGTGTGTGTGTGTGTGTGTGTGTGTATGTGTGTGTGTGTGCATATATGTGTGTGTGTGTATATATATTATATATAGTCTTCATATCAGATAAGCAGGGAAAATAAAAACCATATTAAAAAAAAAAAAGAAAGAAAAAGAATGTCACCAGAGAGAAAATGGTGGATCTCACCTGTGTCTCTAGGCTGAAGAGGCCCTGGAGGCAAGCCCTCCACTATCAGGGAGCAGGCAGAGATGGTCGCTGATCCAGCTCTGTCACTAGGAAGCTGAGAGGATCCTGTCCCTGCAGCCCTGTGACTCCCCTGCAGTTCCTGAGGCCTATGCCTCCTGGCTCAAAATCATTTTAAATAACCATGATCATTTTGAAAACTCTAAAGGAGGTAAAAAGCAAAAAAAAAAAAAGTCTTATTAATTGTGGCTACATGGAAGAAGAGTACCATTACATCTACTATTACTTTTATTAAACAATTTTTCAGTGTTTAGTTGTATAAGTATTTGATTTTTAATATTCTTTCTTTTTTTGAATATTTGGAAGATAATCCAGCAAAAGTATTCAATAAGCATGCTAATTTGATCTTGTTTATCTGTCTTAACTTTCAAGTGGTTGAAGTTTTAATGCAAGGGTTTCTACATAGAACCAGACCATCCCCTCACTCCTACCATTAACCCACATTCAAACCTCAGACAATAGATCCAAGTGAAATTATATGTCATATAAAAAGTATTCATATTACTTCTAGATTCAAGCTTAATAATTGATCCTGTGATGATATACTGTTACAATGATTATTAAAGTCTTGTCCTGATTCTTATATATTAGAACTATTCTTTATTACAGAGATCCCAGTTGGTTTCCTAAATGTTATTCACATGAGGTGCCAGTTCTGAAGAGTTTCTTCCTGGCAGAGTGGAAAATGACTATAGTTATACAGATTTACTTTGTAGGAGAAAAAGTGAAAGATGAGAGACCTAAAAATGTTTGTGTGAGAAGAAATGTCCAATCTTAAGTGTTTTCTAAATTATATTTTGAGAAAGAAGAAGCATTTAAAGCCAAGGACAAATGATGTTTCACTTAACTGATGTTTAAAACTGAATACAACTGAACAAAATGAAGACATAAAGCTTTTGATAATTGTAGAGCAAAGCATTGCTAAGGACTTCTTATTTTAAGATATAATAAATAAAACAGTTCCATTGGTTTTATGTTTATAAATGATTTCCAACACCAATTTCATAGTTCTCATGGTGTTAAATATACATGAAGAATTTGACGCTTATTAGCTTTCTGATAAGTTTTTAACTTTAAAAATGAGTCATGATTTCAAGAGACAAGAAAATGAAAGTCTCAGTGACAATTTTAATTTGAATTATGTAGACATTAATTAACAGTGAAAGCAAAAAACTATACTACTTAACTTTACCTATAATACATAACACAAGACTTCAAGTTATATCGATTCTGTTTTGTAATATTTAGTGAAATATATGACATCTAACATTTTCCCTTTGTCTGTTTGCTTAGCACTAATTGCAAAACTTTAAGAATTCTATTACAGAAAAAAATAACAAAACAAAACAATTATTTTCTATCTCACTCTCCTCTTTCTCTTCTTTCTCTCTCTATCTTTCTGTCTCTGTCTCTCTCTTTCCATTTCTTTGTCTCTTTATCTATCTGTCTCTCACTCTCTGTCTCTCTCTTTCCCTCTTACAAACACACACACACACACACACACACACACACACATACACACACACATGCATACACACATACATACACACAAATACAAACAACACTAAGACAAATCTGACAATTTACTTCTTACTTAAAGGCTTATGTTTTCTAAATATCTATGGTTATTGCATTTTCTAGATAGGTGAACTCTTGAAACTCTTAAGTCATTTATTCAAATATATTTGTTGTCTTAGGGTTTCATTGCTGTGAAGAGACACCATGGCTACAGAAACTCTCATAAAGGAAAATATTTAATTGTGGTTTGTTGCTAGATATATGATGACCCTGTGAATCCTGTGATTGTATTCTTTATTGAAAAGCTTAGTTGTAGTGTGGCTCAGACTTTAGCACACACCTTTAATCATCCATGTTTGGATAGAATACAAACATGTCCCTAGTACATACCTTTAATTTTAAACAATGACAATAAATATAGTTTGTAGAAGAAAACAGCCTTGTTTAACAGTGATGTCTAATTGAGTGTCAAATAGATAAATAAGAGAATGATTTGGTAGAATAGAATATGCTCTCTTCTCATGAGAGAAGAGGAAAGGAAGATACTTAAGAGAGCATTGCAAAAAGATGAGACAGTTTTTCTTGGACAGTTGTATAGAGACAGGATATAGAGAAAGAATAAGCTAGAAACAGGTGAAGACCAAACCAGTAAGAGAATGAGAAGTAGGCAGAAGATTCAAACATATTTCCAAATTCAGTGTGACAACAACCAGACCAATTGAGGATAAGCTGAGAGAAGCCAGACTGAGTCAGTTAGAGTGGAGAGGAGTTTTGAGCCTGTACATCTGAGTTGACTCGCCAGCCAAGGTTTAGAAAAAGCTGGAAAGGGTGAGTTTATTCAGCAGTAAGTCTCAGAGGCTAAGTATGTATCAGCCTGAAATAAAATTGGACAAAGGCCAGAACCTTCCAGACTAGGCCTGGGTAGCAGAAAGATGATGTAAGACTCAGAGACAATTACTTCAAGCAAATAACAATTTCAAAAGCTTACACTTATACAGTCTGGCTTACAGTTTCATAGCTCTAATCTTTTTATTATTAAGGCAGGAAGCATGGAGGCATGAAGGCAGAAATGGTAAAGGAGAAAGCTCTAAGAGATTTATATCTGGAGTGGCAGGCAGCAAGAAGGGAAATGAATCACTAGCTCTTGCTTGAGCTTTTGAAAGCACAATCACACCCCACAGTGAAACACTTCATTCAACATGGCTACGTGTACTCCACAGGCCTCATCTCCTAATAGTGTCACTCCCTCTGTGCCTAGAGGGGTCATTTTTATTCAAGCTACCACACTTACAAATGTTATTGTTGCATATATTAATATCAAATTTGATAATTATATACATATTTCAACATTATTTTTCCATGACAAAGTTTAAGATTCTAGAAAAGAATTATACTACTTTGCCATCCTTATTTTCCTCCCTAAACATTACCTCATTCTCCATTCCCTCCTATTCTTTACATCTGATCTTATAAAACTTCAGTTTTTATCTATATCATTCTTGAAGTTGTTTTTTTATAAAATGCATAAGTATTTCCTGACAACAAATACAACTATAATAGCAAAGACCTTATTAAAATTATAATTTGAAAATTTATCTTGGAATAATTTACATCAGGTAAATTAGTGAAATGCTTTCTATCAGAACATTTATTGAGACAAATTTCATATTATAAAATGATCCCATTCCATAGAATATTAAATAATGATTAAGAGGAGTCTCTTGTCGTACCTAGAGCAATGGAGGTACAGAAAAAGTAATTCTAAAACCAAGGCTACATGGTTAATCAAAATCCATCTATGAGCTCGTAATTGTCACATTGATTACCTGTTTATTAGTTTATTAGGCTTCTTCTTTACTATATCTCTTAACAATTACTTTATTAATGATGTTTTAGATATGTCTTAATTGATCCTAGCTAATATGTGTACATGTTTATGAGTAATAAGAACATTGCTACCTAATCTATGTGGCACTAACAAATTCCAATTTTTCACAATAATACTTGTGTAGTATTTTCATTTTATATATGTACAAAAATTCTTTTTTGCATTAATTCAACTATATGTGATTGAACATTGAAAATACACAACTTGCCGGTTGGTGGTGGCTAACTCCTTTAATCACAGCACGTGGAAGGCAGAGGCAGGTGGATTTCTGAGTTCTAGGCCAGCCTGGTCTACAGATTGAGAACCAGGACAGCCAGGGCTATACAGAGAAACTCTGTCTCTAAAAACAAAACAAAACAAACATACACAACTCCTTAAAAGCTCTACTATACAGGGACTATTTTGTATAATGTATGGAAGTTTCACTTGTAAATAAAAAACACCCTTTGACCAGTGAGCTTAGGCATGATTAGAAGTTGGAACATGCCATGAAGAGAGATTTTTTTTTTTTTTTTTGGTTTTTCAAGACAGGGCTTCTCTGTATAGCCTTGGCTGTAGGAACTCACTCTGTAGATCAGGCTGGCCTTGAACTCAGAAATCTACCAGCCTTTGCCTCCCAAGTCCACCACCACCCGGCAAAGAGAGATTTTTTTTTATTCTAGCCATTCTGACTGGTGTGAGGTGGAATCTCAGGGTCGTTTTCGATTTGCATTTACCTGATGAGTAAGGATATTGAACATTTCTTTAGGTGTTTCTCAGCCATTTGGTATTCCTCAGCTGAGAATTCTTTATTTAGCTCTTTCCCCCATTTTTTAATAGAGTTATTTGGTTCTCTGGAGTCTGACTTCTTGAGTTCTTTGTATATATTGGATATTAGCCCTTTATTATATGTAGTATTTGCAAAGATCTTTCCCCAATATTTTGGTTGCTGTTTTGTCCTATTGCCTTATAGAACCTTTGCAACTTTATGAAATCCCTTTTGTCAATAGTTGATCTTAGAGTACGAGCATTCTGTTCAGGAAAGTTTATCTGTGCTCAAGGATCGTCCCAACTTTCTCTTCTATTAGATTCAGTGTATCTGGTCTTATATGAAGGCCCTTTATCCACTTGGACTTGAGTTTTTTACAAGGAGATAATGAATGGATCGATTTGTGTTCTTCTACATGCAAACCACCAGTTGAATCAGCACCATTTGGTGAAAATGCTGTCCTTTTCCGACTGAATGATTTTAGCTACTTTGTCAAAGTTCAAGTGACCATAGGTGTGTGGGTTCAGTTCTGGGTCTTCAGTCCTATTCACTTGATCTACCTGCCTGTCTCCGTACCAATATCATGCAGTTTTTATCACTATTGTCTGTAGCTCAGCTTGAGGTCAGGGATGGTGATTTTCCCAGAAGTTCCGTTATTGCTGAGAATTGTTTTCGCTATCCTGAGTTCTTTGTTATTCCACATGAGTTTGCAAATAATACAGAATATAATACATTTCTAACTCTATACAGAATTGAGTTAGAATTTTAATGGGGATTATATTGAATCTGTAGATTGCTTTCAGCGATATGGCCATTTTTACTATATTAATCCTACCAATCCATGAGCAGGACTCTTGATGAATATTGTAAGTACTTAAAATTTCACAGGCTAGAATAAACACTAAAATTTTTAGGACCATCAAGGTATATACACATGATAATTTTAAATGTTTTAATCTATAGAAAAACAAGCCAACAAGTAATAAATTTATATTAGAAGTATTTCAGTTTGTTATTTCTAAACTTTTTCTTAATATAAAACATCTTCAGGTATTCAAGCCTTGATTTTATATCTTAAAATCAAAATCACTCTTCTGTTAGACAGGTAAAATCCTTTAATGTAAACTTATTTTTGTAAGTTATTAGGACAATCTTTTTTAAATAGTACAGAACAAATTCCATTTACCAATTCACTGAATCATTTATATATTCAGGCATTCACTTCTCTATGGAGGTGGCTGAACATTTAAGAGCATTATCTACCTTTGGAGAGGACCTGAGTTCAATGCCCAGGACCCATATTGAATAGTCACAATCACTAATATGTCCAACTCCAAAGAATCTGACCACTTCTTCTTGAATCCTGAGTCACCTGCACAAGCTTCATATATTTGTATGTATATATGTATGTATGTATGTATGTATGTATGTATATGTATATGTATATGTATATATACATATATATGTACATGTATATAATTCTATATACAATAGATATTTTAAACATGAATTTTGGTTTTTAGCAGCCTACAGAAATTTTGTTTAATTTTAAGAATTTGCTTTACTAAAACTTTTATGAATTTGCTACAAAAGACTGGTATAAGTGACTAATGACTTAACTCAGAAGGAAGTTTCAAAAATAAACTTTCAGAAATCTGCAAAGGAATAATATATCTTTTTACTTATATGTAGAATCTATATTTAAGTAACAATAGAAAGTCATATGAGAAATTATAAAATGTAAGTAGAAGAAGAATAATAGTAAATGTGCAGAATATAATAAATTAGTTACAAACTCCAAGTTACCAGTAATGCATTAGTGTGGTATTAAGGAAAGGAAAGGAATATAACTGCTTCCCATTTTGGTCATTTAATAAAGAGTGAGTCCTGATTTGAATTTTCTATTACATGCTCCTAGTGTTAGTTATTCTTTCTCTCTGTTGTATGAGGCTGAATCTGTACCAGTATGAAGACTGTTTTGTGATTTGTTTGTCCTTGTATCTATCTCTATGTATGTGCATGTCTATCTATCTCTGTGCAATGTTCTTATGAGCTATATGTGGTTTGTGAGTGTTGTCATTCCCTAACAGTTTTTATTGAACAGTACAGAAAGCTTCATATGGGAAGGAATATGATAGGATACTTTACCAAAAATTTTAGAGTTTACAAGTGATCAAGTCATTGGCTCCAATTAATCCCAAACTGACCCAAATACAAAATATTATTGTTTATCATCCACGATTGATTAATAAATGCTTATTTTTTTAAAGTTTATGGTAGATTTTTAGATAGTTACCCTCACCTTCAATATTTACTGCTTTCAACAAGTGGTATACACACTTTATCTGAGTTAGAAGCATTGAAGAGTACACAATTTAAGATTACAGCTACCTATACTTCAGGTCTTAAACACTGAATACTTAGAAAACCCCTATGCAAATAAGGTTGTTATTTAGAGTGTTCTCTGAAACTGAGTTAAACGAAAAGTTTGAGTACATGAACACTGTATTGCACAATTGTGTGTATTAACTTGACACAGCTAGAATTATCAGAGCAGAGGGATTCTCAGTTGAAAAATGCCTCCGCAAGATCAGGATATAAGGCATTCCTTCAATTAGTGATGGATTGTGGAGGGTCCAGCCATTGTGGGTGGTGCCACACTGTGCTATTAGTCACAGGTTCTATAAAAAATGTTAATTTCTGTAAACAGGTGTGTTCTCCATTAAAGAGAGAGGGACACCAATCCACTCACAAACCTTTGACTCAAAGTCCTTCCTACATACAAGATGCACAGTGATAAAGATGGAACAGAGATTGAGTTAATGTCCTATCAAAAGCTGGTCCAACTTGAGAATCATCCCATGGGAGAGAATCAACACACAGCACTTCTAATGATACTCTGCAATGCCTGAGGATAGGAGTCTAGCATAACTGTCTCCTGAGAGGCTTCATCCAGAAGCTGATTGAAACAGATACAGAGACACACAGTCAAACATCAGGCAGAGTTTGGGGAGCCTTGTGAAAGAGTGAGGGATAGGAATTAGGAACCTGTAGAAGTCGAGGGCACCACAAAAAGACCTACAATGTCAACTAACCTGGCCCCATGGGGGCTCACAGAAACTGAACCACCAACCAAAGAGCATGCAGAGTCTGGACATAGGTCCCTACACATTTGTAGCAGACGTGCAGCTTTGTCTTAATTGTGGGTCCAAAAAAATGGAGAATGCACTGTTTCTGTCTTTTCGCTGTCTGTCTTTGGATACCTTAACCTAGCTGGACTTCCTTGTAGAGACTCAGTATAAGAAGAGATGCTTAGGTTTGCTGCTATGTGCAGTGCCAGTTTGTAGCCAATGAGGACTTCACCTCTCTGAAGAGAAGGGGAGGAGGTAATGGGAAAAGGAGTTTGTGAGGGTGGGACTGGGAGGAGAAGAGGGTGGGGTGCAATTGGGATATAAAGTGAATAAATACATTAATGAAGAAAAGCAAAAATAATAAGAGGCTGAGTAAGGCATGAGGAGCAAACTAGTAGGTGGCATCCCTCATGGTCACCGTATCAGTTCCTGCTTCCGATTCCTTCCCTGTCCTTACCTCCTTTGATGATAAACAACAATGCAGAAGTGAAGTGTAAGCTGAATAAGCCTTTTCCTCCAAAACTTGCTTTTTTAGTCATGGTCTTTTGTCTCAACAATACAAACCCTAACTTAAACAAATATATAGACTAGTAATCTTAAAACCAAATTGACCCCATGATGTATTGTTAACTTTGACTTGAAGACCAGCAAAAGTTCTAGTCTCTTGAACTGAAGAGGATATAATCAGAGTATTGCACTGCTGCAGGTTTGGAATAAAGACAAAGCATCACATGCTGTCTTTTACATTCAAAATCTATGTTTATATTTAAAATCAGAATATACACACAAAATATGTATGTGTGTGTGTGTGTGTGTGTGAATATGTGAATGTATGACATTAAAGTAGAGAGGAGATTATGTAGATACAGGAAGAGAACTAGTTGGTGAGGAGCAGGGACAGAGAGAGGAGACAGAGGGAGGAATCACAGGGAGAGGTCTCAATAAGAGCAAAGTACAATGATGCTTAGCTAACATGTGTAGCATGAAACTCATTAGTTGTGTTTTAACTAAAATATAACTAATAAACATAAGTAATCCTCAAAAAAACAAAGGGCATGACCACCAGGAGCACCAAGAGACTTTGGCTTAGTTTTCTCACACACATGAGTGAGCACACTCAAGAGCATTTCATTCTTCAAAGGAGAAGGGAATGAGTGTAAATGCTTTAGTAGAATCTAAAAAGTCTTACATGCTGTGTGTTCTACTATTGCAGTAAAACAGGGATGGAGATTCATGTGCATGGATAAAAATTGGATTTTCATGATTTGTTTGTTTTTAATTTTTCAGCGGTGTGGTAGATAGAAGTCATCCACTTCAGTCCTCCCTTACTTAGAAGAAGCACATGCTGAATGATTGGCTTTCCACTATCTCACTTAGGCTTCATTAGCTTTTCAGAGTTCCTTGAAAGCTTCTTTTCTGACTTCTACAGTAAATGCCACACACACACACACACACACACACACACACACACACACACACAGAGAGAGAGAGAGAGAGAGAGAGAGAGAGAGAGAGAGAGAGAGAGACAGAAGAAAATATATATAATTTTCTTCTGAGAAATGCCACTGAAATTAAATGTCTTCCAGTCTGAGGCAGCATTTCTTATCGATTGATTTCCTCATAACTACATGAAGAAATGTAAAGGTTTCTCATCTTCCCATGAGTGCCATAAAGCTTTCTTCTATTGATGTTGTGTCTTCCCCCTGCTGCTTCTTTAAATTCTGTGGTTTTTAAGAGCCAGACGTGTCTCAGGCTGATCACATAAATAGGATCAGATTATTAATCGTATTGAGAATAAATCATTATTTTTTATTATTCTCATGTTATTGTAGCTGGCAACAAGATGGCTTATCACCCCAGTACTCACTGTTAACAGTGCTTCTTTTGTCTTGCATTAGTAATTCTTTCACACAATTTAAAACTATAAAAATCTCTTTCTCACAGTAATTTTATACATTTTCTTTCACAAATCTAAGAAAATCATAAGCACAAAAATAAATTATATTCACTCAAACACACTACAGTAAAAATATTTAATAAATTTATTGCCATTATACATTAAAAATAACAAACTCTATAAAATTTCTCTATGATTACTTTTGTGATAAGTTGTTTAATTTGAAACTTCAAAAAGAACCTGAAATGAATAATTTAAAATAAAATGAGGGCGTTGGCTTTGTCTTATATCTTGTGTGCAATGTCTGGTTGCTGTCTCTTGGAGGTGTATAACTTTCTGAAGGGAAATGGAGGGGAAGTACTCTTGGGGAGAGGGAAGGTGGAGAGGATGTTGGAAGAAGTTG
The DNA here is from genome assembly GCA_019843815.1 of Montemys delectorum. Taxonomy (NCBI): domain Eukaryota; kingdom Metazoa; phylum Chordata; class Mammalia; order Rodentia; family Muridae; genus Montemys; species Montemys delectorum. Next base: position 6,725 of record JADRCD010212192.1, on the reverse strand, counting down.
AGGGATGAAAAATTAGGGTTGGAATATATTGTATGAGATAACATTTTTTTAATAAAAGAATAATAAATTCACTTAACATAGACCAAAATAATATTTCTTATGATTTATGTAAGATTATTCATCAATTATGGTTGAACTAAATCACACATATCAATTCTACTCATCTAAAACATTTAATATTTGAATTAAAAGCTGTGTGTTTGATCCAATGTGTTTCCTACTTAAATGAATCCTTGATCATCTATGCTCATGTTATTATTTGCTATTATATTTTTAAATTTTTATACAAAAATGGAGGTAATTTTAAATTTTCATATTCAACATTTCCTTAGACAATGACATGCTTTTGAATTTATCAAGACTTGGATGGACTATTCTATTTTGTTCCATGCAAGGAGCCTATTGAGACATTCTTTATAAAGTTAGTGATGTCTGTCATTATTAGTTTTACCTCATGGCTGGGTTAAAAGTAAAATCTTACTTATCAGTTATCAAAGGAGACACCCAAGAAGCACACCATTAGATGAGGAGTATAATATCAAAGAACAACTGATACAAATAACAACTAAAAATTTATTCTTAACTGTTTTCTGGATAATATCAATACAAAAATTAAAAGACACTAATATATGCATACATCCTGTACAATCAAGTGCATCATTATACAACCACTAAAAACAATAGCTAAATGAGAGCTATAGATCAATAAATAAATAAGTCTATGATTTTTAAATTCTTTATCATGTTAATAAATCAAATATAATCAAGATACAAACTTTACAATATGTACATGAAAGAATGACTAATAAAGATAGCTAAGCATAATATATGCTTTGTGAAGATAATTATAAAGTTGTTTTGACAATATTTAATCTACATTTTTAACAATTTCTAAGTGTATTATTTATCATTATCAATCATAGACAACATGCTGAACAATAGATTATTTCAACATACTTGTACTAAACAAAAATTTTGTACTTTACAAAAATTTCATATCCTTTGGCTCTTCCCAACTGTGCTTTGCCTCACTAACTCATCATCAATTTCTCTTGTACTTCTATCACTTCCTTTTTTGTCATGAGTTGGGGAAAGGATAGGAGAGTTATTTTTGTTGCCTAACTTAAAATACCAAATATAATTGAACCTATGATAATTTTTCTGCTTTTAAATAATAGAATTTCCTTCTATTTAAGAAACAATAACCCATCTTTTCTAATAAAGGACTTTGTCTCAAAAAAAAAAAAAGAAACAATAACCCACAACCTCACATACAAACACACACACACAAACACACACACACACACACACACACACACACACACACACACACACTTGCACGTATGCTCCAATCATCTATTAAAAGAAACTTTTGGTTTAATTCATATGAGACAATAAAACTTAATTTTTACATAATTCTCTCTCATTTGTATCTTGATATTACAATTATTTTTGCCTTAGAGTAGGTGGTTATATTTAAAACATACATGAAAACCAATACTGAAAAATAATACTATTTTCTCTACTGTACAAGACATAAGGTGAAAAAATACCTAATAATACTACTAGGATAAAGGAAGAATGTGAATTCATAGCTGTTGGTTAGCAAAAATGGGTATAGAGGAAATAAAAATATGCATGAAAAATGATATAAAAATATTCAAAATTATGAAAATGACTATACAATTCAGTAAAGCTTAAAGTTGTTTATTATGATAAAATTGTATGTCACAGATAATTTTGGATAAAAATAAATACATTTGAAAGCTATTTCCACAAAATCTGTGTTAAATAAAGAAAAGGAAAATGATTTTATTTCATTTTACCCAATTATTCCTTCTAATGTCTAAAGCAATAACAACTACATAAAAGGTGTTCATTACATGAAAAACAACTGAATAAAAATAGGAAGAGAAGAGTAATAGAAGGAAGTGGAAAGATAAGGAAATGACAAATGTACAACCATTTAAAGCTAGAAAGATGACTGAGTGGGCAAAATATTTGCTGCACAGGCACAGGGATCCAATTTCAAATTTCTTAGAGGACAGAGGGAGGTAGATCCTTGGCGCTTATTATTCTAGCTAATCACACAACTCCAGATTTAAAGAGATAACCTAAAAATTAATGTGGAAAATTAGAGAGAAAAATATCTGGCATAAACTTTTGACCTCCACATGACAGGAAGTTATATTCATATGTATAGACATGTACCTGTACAGACATACAAATCTACACTTATATACACTACACATACATACACACTAACAAAAAATAATGAACAATGAATAATTTGCCAATCACCCTGTCAGTTATCATTCTGTTAATACATAATTGTACGTATTTATCCACTAATCTATTGCATATATATAATATATAGAATATATTCTAATATATATATAAAACCAATAGAGAGATTATATTAGTATCACTCACATACACATATATGGTACTACTTATCATTCATACTTTATTTTATAATAAAAATACATCATTTGTATATTAGTTATCATGTCTTATTCTAATTTTGAAATAGTCTATGTCATATAAATTCTAATTTTTGTACCAGGGCCCATAACTACAGGGATAGTTGAGTTTCTATTGAAGTTGTTAATTTGGCACTTTGGAGCATTGAATTTATAGGCAAAGGGGCTCATTTAAGGAATACTAGATTGCGGTTAGGAAGAATTAGGTTAAAAAAAATAGAATTTTAAAAGTTTTTCAGGAATACTGTAAACTCTCTTAAACACCTCCACATACTTTGATATTCTCTGCTACAAAAACATATTGAAATTTTCTTTTCTTTTTTTAAATTTTATTTATTTTTTTATTTTCATTTCTTTTGTATTTTATTATTTTTTAAATTTTTTATTAGATATTTTCTTTTTTAGATTTCAAATCTTCTTTCCCGGTTTCTCCTCCGAAAAAACAGAACAGAACAAAACACACCCTCTCCAACTTCCTGGCCCTGGCATTCCCCTATACTGGGGCATAGAACCTTCACAGGATCAAGGGCCTCTCCTCCCATTCATGACCAACTAGGCCATCCTTTGCTAAACATATGATGCTGGAGCCATTAGTCTCACCATGTGTACTCTCTGGTTGGAGGTTTAGTCCATGGGAGCTCTGAGGGTACTAGTTAATTCATATTGTTGTTCGTCCTAAGGGGCTGCAAATCCTTCAGCTCCTTGGGTCCCTTCTCTAGCTTCTTCATTGGGGACTCTGTGCTCAGTCCAATCAGCCTAGTATTTGTGGGAGTGATGTCACAACCTATCATTGTGTTCAGTGTTCCTGCTAATGAACGTTCTTGGGACTACAATGGCATAGATCATGTTACTTAATGTGGCTGCTATAAAACATTGGCCAAGACAAAGATATGGTGCAAGAGATTAAGGCAATAAACTGGAGACAGTAACTGAATCAGAGATCATGGAAGAATTCTTTTGGTTGATTATTTTCAAGCTCATGTTCAACCATTCTGCTTCAAAGGACACTCTCATTAATGGTATGAATAAAAACTACAAAGAATCTAAGAATCTAAGGAATATAAGCTATCTTATCTTCTGTATGAATTCTTATTATCCATTTTTTTTTTTTTTGGTTTATTGAGACAGGGTTTCTCTGTGCAACCCTGGCTGTCCTGGAACTCACTCTATAAACCAGGCTGGCCTCGATCTCAAAAATCCAGCTACCTCTGCCTCTCAAGTGGGATTTTCAACCCTATTTTATATACACCTCCTCTTACCAACTGATGCCACAACTAGAGATCAAAATCATGGTACATAACAAAAACAGTCTTGCAGAAGGTAGTATCTATGAGAAAACTAAAGCTAAGAACCTTGACATATATATATAT
>JADRCD010212191.1:21943-42771 GCA_019843815.1 Montemys delectorum | reverse complement strand
AAGAAAGAAAGAAAGAAAGAAAGAAAGAAAGAAAGAAAGAAAGAAAGAAAGAAAGACGAAAATCTAAGGACATCCTCCCAGAAAGCACAATGTACCCAGTGTAACTTCTCAATGAAACCAGAGTTCCCGGATAACCCCACAGGTGGCTTTGTGGGTTTGTGGGTTTGGAAGTGAGCATGTTACTCTGGGTAAACCATCCACTCAGCTCCTGAGCTACTCAGGCCTCTGACAGAGAAAGTCACTTGTGCCAGGTAAAGTGACCCTGCCTGGCAAATGAAGTCAGAAGAGGCAACCAAAAGCTCAGTGCTGGGCAGAGATTGTTCCGTTTTTTAATATGCTTGCTGAGCAAGCATGAGAGCCTGAATTTTGATCATCAGCGCCCATGTAAAAGCCCAAACAGAGCAAAGCATGCTTCAGTCCTAGGTCTGGGTGGGGAGACACTGAGCTCACTGACCTAGTTTAACCCATAATCACTGGGTTCAGTGAGAGACCCTGTCTTTTAAGATGGAAAGTGGTAAAGAGGAAGACATTTGATGTCCACTCTATTCTCTACATATTTGTGCACACAAATGCACATATACATATTTCCACAGGAATATGTACATACCACACACCAAACATCCACACACCACACACACACACACACACACACACACACACACACACACACACACACCATGAGCCTCTTTTAAAACAAGGCTCTGAAAGAATTTAGGGTAGCCAAGTAGCACACAGTCAGATACTACCTACATAACAGTCTTCACTTTCTACATTGCTAAAATAATGAAAGCAAAAGTTAGTAATATTCTATAATATCCATGAGATGATCAGCCTACAATAGCTCTCAATATCTGATCATAAAAACTCAAAAACTTGAAATCAATCCAACCTTCTGTACCTATTGTTCCACCCAGAGGCCAAGCATATTTGTCCTTTCTGCCTTGTATCTTCTCCCTGGTAACCAGAACATTTTCATGAAGGTGGTGGATGTTTAGCAAATTATTATAATATAAACCATGAAAAGGGGTTCCATCATTACTTGTTTGCTGAGCATCTGTAGTGTACCAGGTCTTGGGCCAGACACAGAGATGTTTAGACGTGGAAATTTGTCCTTCTTGTTCCAGAGAATGCTTGACCTTGGAGATGGTGGTGAAGGTAGGCAGAGACATGTCATAGGACCTCCAAAATCACCCAAGGAAAGTGTTCAAATTCAGATTTCTCAGCCTAGCTCAGATTTACAGATTCACATATCTTAAGCAAAGTCATGGATAATTTCTAGGAAGTATCTCAGATAACTTTACTTGATGTTCTTGCTTGGAACCCAGTGAAGGCAAGTGCAGATAGCAGGCTTTGGGTTATTTAATTCCTGTGACAGCTACAGTCAGGGTCAGGAGGAGCCACTGCTGGCCCCTTCAGGTAGTGGACATTGTAAATAAAGCCTGAGTGATGAAGGGATTGGCAGCCACCTGAAGATATAAGTGTTCTCCACAGCAGAGAGGTCCAAATGCCCAATAAAACCAACAGTTCCAGAAACAGGAAGAAGATGAGAGCTGAATCAGGGGAGACAGTGTCAACTTAAAGATTCAGTTTGTTTTAAAGATTTACTTTGAATTCTGTATATGTGAGAGAGGAAGTATGTCAATATAAGAACAGGTGCCCTTAGGGTCAGATGCCCACCTACAGGTGGTTGTAAACTGCCCAAATCGGTGCTGGAAACTGAACTCTGGTCCTCTTCAAGAGCAGTGTGTGCTTCTAATGCCCGAGCCATCTCTCTCCTGATTAGTATGTGTACTATTAAGATCCAGTCTGTTCATATTGTGTATCCTATCCAGCTCCCACTGTGTCTTCTAAACAACATGGAGGAGACTGGATCGATCTTTCCAGTGTGTTAGTGTGGTTGGGTCAAAAAAGAGAAAAAAAAATCTGGATAGATGTCATAAAAGCCTAATGTTCAGAGTTTATCAGTTGTAGCCCTGCTTCTGATTCTCCATGTTCTAGAACTTACCAATTGGTCCAAAGTATATAAAAAACATCATATGCAGTGGGTGGCCATAACAAAAACCATTAAAACTATCATTTCCTTATTATTTGGTTGGGGAAACTAAGCAGAGATGATTCTTGAAATAACATAGATGAGGAGGTTCATCCCAAAAGCTGTGCACAGGGGCAGCTTCCTTGGCTCAGTGTTCTGGTGAGCCAGCTGAAGGCTTCCTTCTAGAATGACCAAGAGGAATCAGGTTCAGCTTCTCCCAGGACCTGGCCAGGAGCTCCTGGATGCAAATCCTCAGCTTAGCTGCAGTCCCACCTTCTCCTATTGGAAGTCCCCAGGGAGAAAACAACACCTAGACCTGCAGCCCCTTCATTGGTGATGGCCTGACTCAGCCTTGGGTGGGACACACCATGGTGATCAAGGGAAATGGGATCTTGTTGTGACAGAACCCCTACACTCAGTTCTGAGTCACTATTGCAAGTCCTTGGTCACCTTCCCCTTCAGTCCCCTCCCACTTTAATCACACCCACTTCTGGGAAGCCATTAGTCTGAGTGCCCATACACAACAATGAAGTATCAGCCCAGGAAAGTTGAACTGACCCAAACCTGTCAGGCATCATCTTGGCTCAAAGGCCTAATCATATTTAAGTGCCTACTGCCACAAGACTTGGACAAATCTTGACTGGGAATTGAAGTGCATTGGACAGGGACAGACAGATTGACTAACTTGTTAATGTCTTCCCAGCACTACTCGAGTTTGAAAACTGGTAGTTCTTGGTCTTGGGAAGTCCTTCAATCCTGAATGAGCAGGTACTTTTGCTCACCCTAAAGAGATAAAGGTATAAAAGAAGATAAGAAGATAAGAGAACGGCTAAGGTTGGTAAAATGCTTGCCTTGCAAGTGTGACAATCTGCGTTCAATCCCCAGAAGCCACATTTTAAAGAAGGCAATGCTGGATGTAAGAGGGGAGCAAAGATAGGTGGAGTCTTAGGGTCCCTAGAAAGATAGACTAGACTACTTGGTGAAGTCCAGGCTTGTGAACATCCATCCATCCATATACAATATATATTTATACACACTTACTGGGGGGTATGTGTAGCCTTGCTCATGACCAGAGTCTCAGAAGGATCATGGGATTGACTTCATAGTCACAAAGAACTGGGTATCAAGTCCCATCTAGAGTCATAAACCTATGGTCCTTCTACCATAGCTCAGTGCTGGTTTTCGCATGAGTTTTGGATGATGCTTTACTGAGAAGAAACTACATGATCTAAACGAACAAAGAAGACTTCAAACCAGAAACCAATTCACAATGGCATTGCCAAGATCAGGTTCTCCTTGTACATGCCCCCCCCCCCCGTGTGTGTGTGTGTGTGTGTGTGTGTGTGTGTGTGTGTGTGTGTGTACTTGTGCATGCATATGTATTTGTGCATGTGCACACATACGCAGGCACCCTCCCCCTTGCATGCAGGTGTGAAGGCCACAGGTTGATATTGGATATCCTATTGCTCAGGACAGTAGCTTTTTAGATAGGTCCTTTCACTAAGTAGGAGTTTGCATTTTCAGCTAGATTAGCTGGCCAGCACAGCTCCAGGAATCTGCATGTCTCTGACCTGTCCATCACTGAGCTTACAGATATGTGCATTTATTCACCAAACTTCGATGTAGGTCTGGGGATCTGAATTCACGTCCTCAGGTTTGTCCAGCAAATACCCTTATCCATGGAGCCTTTTCTTCAGCTCGGTCCCTTCTGTTAGCTTTTGATAGTCAGATGGTGACTATGGATCCTTAACTTCTTTCAGACCTAGTAGACTTTGAAGTGAGACTTTTCAATTTAGGTCACATGAAGCACATTAAGTGGGGAATAGTGGAGATGTTCCTTACTGGCACATGACCAAGTTCAACCTCAGGAATAGTTACTCTTTCAAACCTTCCACTGTAAGAAATACTGTAGCATGATTTATCTACCCAGATTCAATTATTTTCCAAATCTACCTTTTAAGGTAAGTTTTGAGATCAACTTATAGCCAGGTAAAAATGATGAGTCTCTGCATAGAGAAGGGGCTACCCTGGTATTACCTGAAGCAGGGGAAGTGGGGAGCAGGAACCAGCCTGAATCAAGTTAGTGAGAATTAGAATAAAGTGAGAACCAGCGTGTCCCAGGACAAATCGAATTGTGTGAAAGATAGGTTGAAGTCCCAGACTCTAGAAAGTGTCTCAGACTGAGCTTCTTTGAAAATAAACTTGCTTCTGGTATAATTAGGTAAAATACAATGCAACCATACTGACATGGGACAAGCCCTTCATGCCAGGCGATTAGTGCCCTTGTAAAACATTGGAGCAGAGTCACACAGGAAGGATGGTGTTGAAGACAACAGTGTGGATGGAGAAATATCTCTGTAAGTTACAAAGAGCGTCTAGCTAACAGCACATACTGGCATGAGGTGAAAAAAAGGCTCTGCCCAGAGTCTCAGAGAAGTGCCATCCTGCTGAATCATGGATCTCCCACTCACAGCCTCCTGAGCCGTGAAGATCAGCTTCTTCCAGGTGGTATGCTCGGCCACCATGTTATTTGTGGGTATTGTTTCGGCAACCTTAGGAAGTTAATTTGCATGAGTGGGATTGCCGGATGAAGCAAAAGACACCAAGGTAAATTTAAATTTGAGATAAAAAGTTTCAGGAAGTTTCAGAAGTAAGCATGTCTCGTGGAGTGTTTAGCACAAACATGTAACTCAAGATTGGTCTATGGTTTTGCTTGTTGACCGCTCTATTCTACAAGCCATTTCACAGGGTATCCAGCACAGCTTTCAGAAACATTAGCTGTTGTCAAGATGTCCCAGTAGCTTGAATTAGAACAGGAAATGTATAGACATCTATGCATGCATTCTACAGACATTTTGATTTGGTTTTTTTGTTTGTTTGTTTTATTTTGTTTAGGTAACCAAGAAGGGTTGGGGTAATATCATTCATTTTTAACATGGACTAAAATCAGAGCAACATTATTTGAAAAATTGAGGTGAAATCCAACAACTTGCAATAAGGGGACCATGGAGACACTGTCTGATTCAGTGAGACGTGGAGATTCCAATCTCACCATATCCAGGATATTACATGTGCGTGCCTAAATGTGGTGGAGAAGCTGCGTGTCTGGGCAGGCCCAGCTACCTTGGAAAGTCACCCTGTCCCTGCAGCCTGTTCCCTGCTTAACTGCCAGTGTGTGCTTCTTCCTCCCCTACTGCTTCCTCCACCTCTCCTGCTGGGGCCACAGACTGATTGTGACAAACTCTGTTGATTTTATTAGCCAAGCAGATGTTGTTGATATCTGGGAGATATACCATCACTTTTTCAGTGTGGGAACTGGACTGCTTCCTTTTCCTCTCCCTCTTTCTCCACAGCTTCCGCCCCGAGTGATGGGCTTCCTGCCATTCTTTGGGGGGGGGGGGGGACCGTGCTCTTCCGGAAAGCTGTGTGGGGCCTCAGGGTAACATGATCTTAGCAGGCAGGCAAAGATATTCTCGCTTGACTATCTCATGGTGCTGCCTTTGGGAAGAGCAAATTCTGAGTGTGCCAAGTTTAGGAAGTTATTGGGGAAAAAAGGGAGAAATAAGAAAAAAAAAGCAAACGAATGTTTATGGGCTGTGTGTGCATGTGTGCGCGCACGTGCACACATGATGAGGTTATAAGTAACTCTTATATATGCAAAGTCCCAATAGGTACATGGTAAATTCTACTATTTGAGGATACTTCATCAACCCCATCCATGTTTATTGAGAACTTACTGGCCACTCGTAACTGGCAATCTAGAGCTGAACAAGAAGGATAAACCCCTATAACCCTAAAGAGGATAGACAATGTAATAAACAAATATGTAAATACTTTAAATGTTGTTTCTATTAATTATTGGAAAGAACATAACAGCAGCCTAGAGAGCAATGGGGCTAATAAGATCTTCTTTAAGAAGGTGTCTCTAATGAGAAAGCATGGAAAGGGGTTCTGAGGAAAGATAAGGAGATAGTTAAGGTTGGACCAGGGTGAGACTCAGACTTTTCTGAAGAGGATGAGTGTATGTTGATCTGTGTTCCAGAAGCCTCATTCTACAGTCTCTGGAAGAGTTGGAGATTATTCAGAGAATTGTGGTCCCAAAAGCTATAATATGAAATGGAAGAAAGTCTCTCTTCTGCATCCAGACCCATAGGGCTCTTAAGTGCATGTCCTACTTCAGAATCAAGGATGCTTCTCAAGGTCAAATGTGGTCCTCTCTGAGCCTACAGGGCCACTTAACTTACTGAGAAGCTCCCTCTTGCAATTCTAGAATGTTCCTATCTCTTTGAATGAATTACTTCCTTTTGCATGTAGTTACTAAACTAATGTCTTATTCCTGATTCTAGAATGATTCTAGGTATTTGGATAAATTGATTCCTCTCTTCTGCATTTAAGAGTGGTCTCAGCTCCATGTCAGTCTTGGAAGAGTTGGAGAATCAGCTCCTCAGAGCATTTTTCTGCACTCCATGATTTAAGTGAATAGCAATATGGAAGGAAAGGCTGAGCTTTAGAGATTATGACAAGAACTCTGGATAATGAGAAAGATAGCAGACACAAACAAATATCCTGAATCTGAGTTATCTAAACTAAACTTCTGTTTCTCCAACTATCAGTGGAGATCATGCTGTCTTCTGGACCGGTTTGTAGGAACAGGTAGAAACATGTAAAAATCACTCTGTTTAGTGCCAGAGTTTATTATATATAAGAGTTTCTCTTTCTTTATTAGTCTTTTACAATATGAGGATGGACCACATCAACCTAGCAGGCAACTGTCTGTTGAAATCTTTACCCACCAAAAGATTTTCAGAGAGAAGCAAATGACAATACACACTTCTGACTCTTGACTACTTTTTGTGCTGAGGAGATCTCACTACACTACCAGGAATAAACATGGCATTCTCTGTGCTTTGGATGTGAAATTCACAAGCCATGCCGGAGAAGATGTGGAGTAACTATGGCAGTAGATTTGGGGTTTTGGATTTCCAGTTTGGGTCTCTACCTTTCAATTGCCACACGCATTGTAAAGGATTAATTCATGGCTCTGGCTTTCTCAATTGTAAGAGTGTCCATACTATCTCTCAGTCACTTGACAATGCTACTTTCCAATAGCTGTGAATTTTATATACATTTGGATGGCCAGGATCAGTCACACTCCCCACTAACCGCTATCCACTCTATTATACACAGTGCAACTGGTTAGCCCCATTCCTTGACCATGAGCTTTGGAGGACTAACCCATGTTCATTTTGCTCTGTTTTGTGCTGTTGTCTGGTGATAGATGTTCAACAGAACAAAGCAAAAATCCAAACTCGACTCCAGACATGCACTGCTAGATTATAGACTCATGTGGAAGCCCTCAGCCCATTGGCTTTCCTGGTTATATGCAGAAGAACAGGAACACAGGAGACTCAACAGAGGTACACATCATGTCTATCCTGTTTGCCTCACACCCCTCTCTCTCCTTCTCCATCCATTCCTCCGCACCCCTTCAGCTCTGCATATCTTTATGGTAGAATTCCCTACACCTTACTGCTCTCCACTGTGTTTCCTCAGCCTGGGGCTAATAGGAGAGGTCATATACGAGGTTTGAGGACTCTCCACTCTTTAGAGCTATGGCTGCCTCCCAGACCAGGTGGTCAACAGGATCAGATGAAGTTCATGGGCTTGACTCGGCTTTATGAGTCAGAGCTTGGTAAGAGCCATCAAGGGAGACTTAATCTACTTAAATGCTCTCTGCTCAGGGGTCCCAGATGGCGACGAGGCCAAAGCAAAGGTGTCAGACTATGTGTGGTCTTTAAATAGCCTTTTTATGATTGTCACAGGAGCTGAGCCTGGGGCCTGGACCCATTCCAGTTGGTAATTGATAATTCCAACTGGTAATTACGTGCTCTGGGTGGTTTCGGTTGGCATTCTGAACATCCTGTCCTCAAATGGGGAGAGGTGTTCCTGGTTTCATGCCAGAGGTGGCTCCATTTCAAGCCCCATAAAGTTTCTAAATACCTTTGGAATGCTGCAGGAAGAAAGATGCTGTCCTCGTTAAACACGCATACTTCACAAAAGAAAACCCATCACTCTCTGATAATGACAATTTTTCCTGGCCCTTATGTTTCTTGTTAAAGGGAAATGTCAATTAGTAAGGAATATGTACACAGTGGCCTTTCCAGGAACTAATTCACATGGTCATGGCTAAACAAGTAGTCTGCTTATAACCACTGTAGTCCTTTGACTATACAATCCTTGAAGGATTACTTATTGGTAAGTAATTAATATTCAGTCTTGAATGGTACCCTGCTCATTCATGCCCCCCCCCCAATAGGTTTATCTAAAAAGTCCTGATCCTGTGACTAATCCTGCTTGAATGAATACTGGACAGTGTTTTATGATAAAAATGACAGGAACACATCTGGAGCCTTTTTTTCTCTATCTAGTCACTGAAAGGCTATTTAAACCTAGATTGGAACAGACAAGGTAAGATGTCGATCGTGGAGGTGAGCACAGCAAGCCATGTGTGATAGCCTTCAAGTAAAATGATCATCTCACTACTGTCCACATTTCCTGAGATGATACCAGCTTGTTAGAAGCCCAGTATTTCAGCCATTTGAGCCATCACATATACAGGAAGTTCCCCATTGCCCTTTAACAAATATGCATCAATATCTGTAGAAAATGCTCAAACAACAGCTTTTTGCTGTTGCTACTTCTCCTCCTCTTCCTCCTCCTCCTCCTCCTCCTCCTCCTCCTACTCCTCCCTCTCCTCTTCCTCCTTCTCCCCCTTCTTCAGCTGCTGGAGACTGGGTTCAGCTGGATGGTTCGGATAGGATACTAACCTTGCTATGATGGTTTGGCTATGAAATGTCCCCACAAAGGGTCTTGTGTTCAACCACTTGGTTACCAACTAGTGGCACTGTTTTGAGTAGTTGTCGAACCAGTCAGTACACGACCTAAAAAGGGGAGGTGAGTTCTTCAGATTCACAGCTACTTCCTATCCTGCCCTATTTCCTCTTCTGCTTGAACAGTGAGGAAAGGAATTCTAGCTGCATACTCCTACTTCCACGAAGTTGCCTGATGCCATGATGTTCCTACCATGTATCTCCGGAAAATTTGAGCCAATATCAATCTTTCCTCCCTTAGGCTACTTGTGCTAGACCTTCTGCCATGGCAAGGAAGACATGCCTAGTACATTGGTTTAGTCTTTCAAATGGCTACCGTCAATAAGAAGACAAGGTCCTTCTGTGCCTTTTCTTTCTGAGTCCTGCTGCAGGATTTTCTTTCCTTGGAGCTTCTCCACTAAATTTCTCCAGCACAGTAGTTAGACTCTTAATATGGCAGCATAGATGTCCAGGATGAAGAGTTGAAGACTGGAAGACAGAAGCAGCAAGTTTCACAAGGCCAGCATTGAGTTCATCTTACTGTGTTATATAGCTCAGGGTAAGTGCGAGTGTACACGGGGAAGGATTGTGCACATGAACACTGGGACATATGGTCCAATGTCCTACTCTTGAGGAAGAGTAAACGACTTCTACCACAGGCTGACACCTGTGCCACCATTCAGCAGAGATTTATCACCTCAGTTCATTTCACTGAGACTTGAGACAACCCTGTCACATATTACTGCACACTTTGGATTTTGATCTACTGATTTTATTCCTCGCATCAGCATTGGCCATTGCTCCAGTTTTTCATCTTTTCTGAAAGCTCATGTGGACTTCCTTGCAACCTAAATCTGATGGGAATTCTTTGCAACACCAAGGCCAACATTACATAGTAACTGGAACAAACTGAGAAAAAAGACATATACAATACAATTCCTTTTATTTATGAAAGGAAATAATGAAATGTACATATCCATAAAGAAAATGTATGATCCAATGGCTACTAGTACGTGGTAGTTACCATTATCTCTGAAAGGATTTGGGAACTGGGAAAAGATGGCAGATACTTACTTTATCTTATATTTCTTCATGTAAGAGAAAAAAAATGTGATCAGTTTACATTTCTTTAATAATAGAAAAGAACTTAAAAACAACACACATTTAAAAAATCATTTGCTACATTTGTTCATGAATTATGGTCCATTGTCAGGAACAGTGAGTTTAAAAGTGGTAAAATGTGTAGACTTTGGAGAATCCTTTAGCTAATCTAAATATGGCATGTAGACACACACACACACACACACACACACACACACACACACACACACAAGCTTGCAGGTACCTAGCGAACCCCATACACCCATCATTAAATGTCATTAACTTGAAGTAGTCAAGAGACCTCAAACACTGGGCAAAGTTTGTAGAATGTTTATGATATCCGAATTCACACCATGAAGTTAGGATTCTCCATTTCAAAATGAAAGGGTCATGGCTAGGCTCTGCTTAGCCCTTCCTCTCTTCTGCTGAGTGTTGAAAAGCTTTCTCTACAGAGTGGGACCAGAGAGTGGGACCGCCCAATCTGTCCCTTGCAGGCAGATACATGCATGCAGAGAACTACTCATGCAGGATTCATCCTTGGTGTACAGAACTATCTCTCACTTGCCCATCATATAAACTCCCAGAATGCCTCTCTCTCTCTGAGTGGGGAGGAAGCAACCCAAGGATTATTCCCACATGGCAGGTATTATTCAGAATAGGCTCTTACCTGCAGTGGCAGAGCTGCGTCAAGAAGGATATCAGGGGTGATCAATGCTGAGAGCTCTGTCAGGATGGGTAATGATCTGACTCAGCTCAGTACACCCAAGCGTCCAACACAAGGGAACAAACCTCAAGTTCTGAAAATGTTTGTCCCATCACTTTCCACCTTCCTTTTCAAGACAGGTTCCCACAGTGAACCTGGAGCTCACTGTTTCCTCTAGGTTGGCTGGCCAATGAGCCCCTGATTCTACATGCCTCTGCCCTAACAGCAGAGGTCACTGACCTGTGCCACCTCATCCAGCTCTTTGCACAGGTGCTGGGGATCCGAACTCAGGTCCTCATGTTTGCTCAGTAATCATTCTATCCACTGAGCTACCTCCCTAGCCCCCTAATTTGTAGTTTGTTAATTAATATTTTTTTTTGCCATCAGCACTGAAGGTAAATGTTAACCTGGGAGAAAATAAAGATGAGACCACATGATGCATAAAGTCCAGCACAGTGGTTAATAATCATTGACTTCCTCACAGGTTAAAGGGGAACAATCTGAGGCAAAGAGACACTTGAGCCTTTTTAAATGGTAAGATCAAGTTTACACACACACACACACACACACACACACACAAGCAAATTAAAGATAAAGGATTTGTATAAATAAATGTGTCATTGGACAAATTCTCCTTTGAGTTAACATCAGAAATACTTGCCAAATTCCCATCAGAAGCTGAGACATTACGACCAAACACCATGGAAGATAGACTATGTGGGTGCTTTAAAGTCTGGGGACTTCACAGTGAGTATCCAGGGTTTAGGGATGGTAAGAGATAAGTCAAATCATCTCAACCTGAGGTTCACCTCTACGCAGTGCCTTAGGTACTGGGCAGCAGAGCAGGCAGTCGGAGGGTCACTGCAGATAGTTAGCTGAGAAGAAAGTAAGGTCCAGATGGTAAAAGTCATTCTTTGGGAGAAGATCCACACAAAAGCAGCTCTGTGAGGCAGCAGTCAGAGGAACCCATTTGCTGTGGACGTGCAGATCTGAAGGCCACCCGCGCTCCTCGTTAGTCCTCCTTATACTGACAGACGGCTTCCCAGTCACGCCTGTGACACTCCGAGGCCCCTGTAGACTTAAAGAAACTCAGCTTTGCTGGCCTTGTCCCTATTCCCTTTGGTGTGCATGCACACATGTATGTTGAAACCAGAGGACAGCCTAAGCTGTTCTTCAAGTCTCATCCACCTGACATAGCTTCTCAGTGGCCTGGAACTTGACTTGTAGACTATGCTGGCTGTCCACCAGGCCCTGGGGATCCACCTTTCTCTGCCTCCCCATTCCCCCAGTCTTCATCCTGGCTTTCTGATTCAGCATGTCTAGAGAGGGCAGGGTAAATGGGGTGTAGTAGGTATAAACTGTGTTTTTAACATGTTTCTGGGCAATACCACAGATTTCATCTGGAGAACCCCACTGCAGGACCCTGGTCTTTCTGTTTGCAGTGAAAGGCTTCAAGTCCTTGCTGAAAATGTTGAATAAAGATAGGATTGACAGAAAAGGGTAGCCTGGTACCAAGGAAACCTTTGGCACTGGCCTGGAGCACAAATCGTGGTCAGCACCCTCTCCACCAACTATCTTCCTCCTATCAGCTATCCTTGGCCAGGTTGGGGGAACCGACCAACACAATTCTATGTAGACTTTCACAGCCCTTAGAGACACACATGGCCACAGAGATCATCAGGGGCTTTGTAATGTACATCTAGATATCTGGGACTTGGCATCAGTTAAAAGGACTTCTATCTGCATTAATTATTCCAGCACAGGAGTGACTCAAGTAAGACCAAATAGCATATTAGGAAGCCTCCTTGCCTGCAACCAGATACTAGATTGGGAGGTTCTGTATTCTAATTGTGCCCTTAACTCCAATAAGATCCATGCATCTCTTTTCTCTTGTTGCTGTTAGTATCCTAAACTGAGTTCTCTTCATCTTTGAAGTGGGGATGAGGTCGCTTGATTGTCTCAGAACTCGATGCCCAGTCACTGCTTATTAAATGCTAATTAGGACAGGATAAGTACAATTAGAGGGTCAGAGATGACTGCTAACACCTGCCCAGCAGGGAAGCAAAACCAGTTTCTCAACTCAAAAGAGAGTAACCTGGAAGCAGCCAGTCCTGAAAAGCTTGTTTGCAGAACAAGCTGTAGCTACAGTCTACCTACAGTGTTTGCTATGTCTTTATTTCTCCATCCTCCCTGAAGGCACAGACTGCCACCTTGTAGATAGGCCCTATATAGATGGTATATCTGACTGAGCAAGGTACAACAAACAGGTGACTTGGTGGGTGAAGAAGACAGACAGGGTTGCTTGGTTTTGATTTATTGGGTTTTGTTGGATTGTGAGAAATCTTGAAAAAGTGTCACACCAGGCTTGCAAGGATCCCAGTTCTGTGTTGTCTGAGACTCCAGCTTTCTTCTCTCCTAGGCATAAGAAGGCTGCTGTCATGCTAGACACTTCAGATATAAGGGGACAGACAGACTGGCTGGGCCTGCTCCATTTTCTTCTAGGAAAATGAACTCATTTCTTAGAGGGCACTCCCTCTAATAGAAGCAAATGTTTTCAACCTCATTGACAGTTGTGTCTGATAATGATGATTACCAGAGTTGCGAGGGGATCTGAATGAGCAAACATGGATTCAGGGGCTGATGTGAACAAAATTCAAACGTGAATGAGAAACAAGAGAGGTTTGTTTCCAGGGATGTCCACATCCACCCAGTAGCTGTGTTTGGAGCCATGCTGGATTGGATTGCAAATCCTCTTTGCCACTTAGCAGTGGCTCAACTTGTTTTCAGAATGCCCTTGTTCACACAGCCTTAGCAGCGATCCTCCCTCATGCCTCCAGGGATATTTGTGAGGGTTCAGTGACATCACACGTGGAGTCGCACAGTGCCCTGTGTCAGACACAGGGCAAGTAAGGCAAGTGTCTCTGCAGAGCCGGCACTCAGGTTCGCATTGGGAGTAACAACGTGCTTCCTCAGAGTCTGTGTGCCCCTGGGCCTCAGAACAGGGTGCTATGCCCTGCCCAGAACCCTGTTGGAAACCCAGGAAAAAAGCACCTCATGTCCCTGTGGTCAGTACAGCTCAGGGCCTCTTGAGCCCTTAGTGTTCCCAGGACTTTGCTCATCTCTGTGGACAGTTCTGAAAACCCTCCAGACAGAGGGTGATCACATCGTGGCTGACCTTTAGCCTCAAGAGCATAAACCCTTCTGGTGTCTTGTTTTTCTCAGTCAGAGGCCATATCGCCGACTCCCAACTCACGTGGGCAGGCTCAGTGCCAACTGCTGTCCCAGAACGAGGAAGGACAGGAACTAATGACCCCCCAATTGATATGTAACTTGCCCTAATATTGACCCTGGCCCTATGGTTAGTGATTCTCATGGCAAGGTAAATGATTGGTCTGTGCTGGCTTTCACCCCCATTTGACTCTTCCTGGGTCTGAACCCCTGTTCTGAACCATGCATCCAGGAGTCCTCTGTGTGGTATAGCAGAGAAAACCAAACTTCTGAAGCTCAGTGGAACTGGTGGTCAATTTTACAATGTGTCTCTGGAATCCCTAAGGGAGTCTAGCTGCCCTTCATTAAATATAACCAAAGCACTATGACCTCACAACCTTACGTTTTTTGGAAATGTCTCTACATCACATTGCTCCTAGGAATTACTGATAATAATAACTGAAATTGATATTCATTGGACATAGTGTGTGTCAGAGTAGAAGGGTTCAGTTTATTTTTTTCTCCATAACTAACTCCCACACATCTGTTAAGCTCTGTACACAGCCCCATAGTTACAACAACAGAGTCCTTGCCCTTTGTGGGGTGATAGGCTGTCATTAAGTCTAATCATCAGAGATGTGAGAACACTAATTATTATCAGGACAAATACTGTTAGTATTTACTACACGGTGAGGACATATTTCAACACTCATGGCCACTTTGGTCCCGAGTGCATGTTATCTTCAGCAGCTGAAGATCAGAGTTAAAGTAACACAATCAAGATCACACAGCTAGGACAAGTCCCGAGTGGGAATGGAATTCCCTCCTGGTTAACTCCTGAGCTGATTCTCTTAACACCAGAGCCGGGCTGTATCCAAGCAAATCCCACCTTTGCCTCTTAACACCCTATAGACACAGGCGAGGTTTTGTTCTCTGAACTCTGTTACTTGATCTGTAGATTGCATTTTCAATTATCTATTTCACAGGGTGCTCAAGAGAAGTGACAAGTTGAGTATGAATATGATTGGGACAGGCCAGGTACCAACAGATCACCTACCATGCCTTGTGAGAGCCTGTGAGTTTACGCACTACACTGTA
Organism: Montemys delectorum; assembly: GCA_019843815.1. NCBI lineage: Eukaryota > Metazoa > Chordata > Mammalia > Rodentia > Muridae > Montemys > Montemys delectorum. The sequence continues at coordinate 27,761 of JADRCD010212191.1, read as the reverse complement.
AGAAAGTTGAATGGAAAAAAAAAAAAAAAAAAAGAAAGAAAGTTGAATGGAGCCCCACCAGAGCTGTAGAAGAGACAGCAGTTCTGAAACTGGATGGATAGATTAAAACCTTACAGGTAGAAGGAAGAAGGTAAGAGAGACCCTTCTCACAACTGCTGCAGAGGCTGGCAGGCATAGGCAACTGGAGTGTGACACACTAGTGGTAGTCTTGGACAATGGGAGGACAATTGTATGGATGCAGAGGAAGCAGAAGCCCAGAGTTCTGCAGAGCAGGGTGAGTGCCCTAAGGGTGGTAGGAGAGGCTAGAGAACAAGAAGCAAGCATGTGGCCCATTCCTTGACTAAGAATGTAACCTTCTAGAACCACGGCAGGTCTACACTGAGAGAAACCTTTCTTGTTGACAGATGAGATATCACTTCCTCTTCTTCCTCTCCCTTCTGCCCCTCTTCATCCATTCGTCTCATCCCTTTCTCTTCCATTCTCCCTTCCTGCTCTTCTTCCTCTCCTCTCCCCTCCTCCTCCTCTTATCGCCTTTCTTCCCTTTATTCTCCCTCAAAAGAAAAGTTTCCAAGGAGAATGCAGCTTGCAATTTCTGCCCTATACCACTTTCTCAGTGATACCAAGCTCTGTGTTAGCCCAAGGTGGGTGAGGAAGGTGTAAGCTTTATGTGAATTTCCCATCTATAGGCAAACACAGTATTACCCATGCATGGCTATATGTCAGGATGATGTACCAGATCATGAAGCTATCAATGGTTTGCATATCCCTGGGCTCCAATGTCTGCCTGAACAATCTCTGATGAACGGTAGAGCCAGCCCTGACAAATGGAGTTGAGTTGACCTATATCCCTGGGATCAGAGACCTGCCCCACCTGGAGTCACATCTGTTGAGAGGACAGACCGACCAGGAACTCTTTACCAATGCTTCTGCTATCAAGAAAGTAGAGAATGAAAAATGGAGCTTGATAGGTCTTTGACTGGTCCAAAGCCTCCTGCCACCACCCCCCCCCCCCAAAGTGGGGGAAGCAAGCCTGCCTCCACAGTTCCCCAGATCCTTGTGGGCTATCACAAAGGACCTTTTGAGGATAAACAAATGTAGAATTGAGAAAATAAGGAAGGAGCTGGCATGCAGAGAATGTGAATATTTAGAAAATGCTGGGGAGTGGAGACAGAGCAGACTGTTCTGTTGGAGGTTGGGAGGCAGATGGCCTGGGATAGGGGGAAAGGGAAGGGAAAAATCATCCTGATAGGGATAGGGATCAAGCTGGCTGTTTCCTGGTGCCTGTGCAAGGGAAGGGCATGGAGGGAGTAATGAGGCTGACACCTCCATAGCTCATACTCTAGCTAATATGATGCCGTGAAGGTCCCACCATAGAGGACAGTACAGGTTCAAGACTTAAGAGCAGATCATCTTAATGACAGGCTTCTAAGCCTGGCTCCAACACATCTACTTAGATGAACTCTGAAAGTTACTGAAAATTCTACTTTTTGTCTCCTTGGTGCCCAATGAGATAATTTTGAGTTTTTGCCACAAACAGGGAGCATCTGACAACATCTGGAAATAGTATTGCTGTCACAGTGGGCTTGAGGAAACGGATGCTACTAGCATCCATGAGGTCAAGCCATGAATCCCACTGACACTTCACTCCGGATGATCCTCATGGCTTCTCCAGCCCTCCTCTCCCCCCAGTGCTAACAGCAAGAAGGTTTAAAACCTCATAGGACATCAGGACAGAAGTAGCACTGAGAAGTCAGAGGTGACTCTTGCTGTGCTCACTATGTTGTCTGATGCATGCTGGGACGGTGCCAACAGTCACCATACCAATGGGTACAAACAGCATATCGACTGCGTAGTCCCACTCTCTCCAGTCCATAACACCTTCACACCTAATTGGAAAACCACTGCTTTTATAGCCAGAGCTGGTGCACATTTTTCCAGTGTCTGTTTTCCAGAGTCCTTCAGAGGTAGAAAAGACAGTTCACCCAGGCTTGGGTATGAATGGATTCCCAGTGTCCTTGAAAATTCTCATGCTTTGGCCCACTCCTCCCTAATTCTGCTTCCTGGGACAGAGGCCAAGTACTGTTGTGGCTATTTCTACCTCCATTAAAACAATTGTTATCATGTATCTGGCACTTCATATACATTATTTTAATTTAATATTTTCTATAACCCAGCAATTAGGTCTTATGACCTCCCAGATGGCCAAGGCTCAGAAAATATGAAGCAACTTGGACCAAATTAAAGGGCTTTAGAGAAAGGTAGTAAGCCAGATTTAATCTCATCTCCACTTCTCTCTGATAGAACATTCTAGGCTCCCATCATGGCCTGCTGGGTCTGGATAGAGATTCACAATGAAGTAATTGCCACAGTCTGTCCCTAAGAATGTTGGGGTTTCTCTCCACAGAACTCTGGCATTACCAAAGGCCCTTATGTACCAAGTTGGAATACAGGTTTTAGGTACTGAGAACAGCTGTTAAGAGTTAAGCTTCCCCTAATTCAACAATAGGGATCAGCTGCTTCTGTCCATATGTTGGGTGCAAATATCTGCATCTGGCTCTTTCAGCTGCTTGTTAGGTCTTTCAGAGGGCAGTCATGATAGGTCCCTTTTTGTGAGCACTCCATAGCCTCAGTAATAGGCCTTGGTACCTCCCCTTGAGCTGGATCCCACTTTGGGCCTGTCACTGGATCTTCTTTTCCTCAGGCTCATCTCCATTTCCATCCCTGTAATTCTTTCAGACAGGAACAATTATGGGTCAGAGATGTGACTGTCGGATGGCAACCCCATCCCTCACTTTATGCCCTGTCTTCCTGCTGGAGATGGGCTCTATAAGTTCCCTCTCCCTACTGTCAGGCATTTCATCTAAGGTCCGTCCCTTTGAGTCATGATAGTGTCTCACCTCCCAGATCTCTGGTGCATTCTGGAGGGTCCCCCCAACCTCCTATTTCCTGAGGTTGCTTGTTTCCATTCTTTCTGCTGGCCCTGGTCCTTTTCCCTCACACAATACCAGATCAGGTTCCCCTCTCTTCCCCACACCCTGCCCATCCACTTTCCCTCCCAGTTTCCTCCCTCCCTCCTCATTTGTGATTGCTTTCTTTTCTTTCCCAAGAGGGACTGAGCATCCTCACTTGCGCACTTCAGCTTGTTGACCTTTTTTAGTTCTGTGGACTGTATCTTGGGTATTCTGTACTGTTTTTTCGGGAGGGGGGCTAATATCCACTTATTAGTGAGTATATACCAGGCACATCCTTTTGCTGAGGAGAAGGGCAATACTGTAGGAGGACCAGCAGTCTCAATTAATCTGGACCCCCTAGATCTCTCAAACACTGGATGACCAAACAGACAGCATACACCAGCTGATAGGAGGCCACCAACACACATACAGTAGAAGACTTCCAGGTCTGTGTTCATTCGAAGATGATGCCCCTAACCCCCAAGAAACTCAAGGCCCCAGGGAGTTTAGAGGTCAGGTGGGGTAGGGGGTGGGGGCATACATGTGGAGACAGGGGTTGTGGGGAAGAGGTGTGGGATGTGGAGCAGTAGGAGGGTGAATGGGGAGGGCAGGGAATGGAATATGGAGCGTAAAAATAAATTAATTTAATAAAAAATCATACTATTACCCCAAAAAAGGAGTTAAGCCTCTGAAGCAGGTGTGCTGGTGACACCTGCAATCCTGGCCCCTTGTGAGCTGAGGCAGGGGGTCAGGACAAGCACAAAGCCAGTCTCTCCAAAACAAACAAACAAAAAAGAGAAACAGGAAAATCAGGTTTAAACCTCTGAACATTTGTCATCGTTTATTCAAAGGATTTTAAAAACTCATTTTGTAGAACACTGATAGGTCCCCTCCCCCGCTTAGCAGCAGAATCCATGTCTTTACAATCCATAACTCAAATGTAATCTTGGAAGAAATGTTAAAATGATAAACATGTTACCAGTGATGTGTGTTTATTTAATGCTGCTGCTGCTATTGAGCAGGGGAATTAGGCCTGTGCTAGATGTAGTTTTGAATGAGATACCTACAGAATGAAGGGACTTTGAAAGACATTTTTCTTCTGGGGACAACATGTGGCCTGTGTACCTCTGTTCTCAAAATTCCTTAAAAACAAATTGGCCTTTCCCCCTTCCCTACTGACTCGTGTTTCCAGTGTCTGTTTATCTGTTCATTTGAAAGGTGTCCTCTCTCACAATGGGATAGCAAAATATTTCTGAAATTGAAGCCAATGTTACAATCTATGTTAATTGTTCCACTGTGGGTATGATGGAAGTATAAGCCCAGAACAGCATAGAAGGATACATTATTCATAGCAGATGCTTTTGAGATCTCTCTCTCTCTCTCTCTCTCTCTCTCTCTCTCTCTCTCGTTTTCTCTCCACACATATTGGCATGCACACACAGAGAGACACATATAGTACATACATATACATGATTGCACATGCATATGTACATTTGTGTCTGTGGGTGCAAGTTCCCTGTTTTGTGCAGTATAGATCTATACAAGTCGTATATTCTTTTTTGAGTGAATGAGTTAAAGTATACAGTAAGCCACAGTAATAGAGGAAAAAGTAAGTAATAGATGAATAGATGATAGACAGCAGGGCATCATCACCTTGGTAGCTTGAATGAGACTGGCACCTACAGGCTCATAGAGTTGAATGTTTGGTTCCCAGCTGGTGGGTTAATTAAGAAGGATTAGGAGGTGTGGCCTTGTGTAGATTGTCACTAGGGGAGGACTTTGAGATTTCAAAAGTGCATACCATACCCAGTCTCTCTCTCTACAGTCATAGATCGGATAAAAGCTCTCAGCTACTGCTCCAGCACCATGCTTGCCTGCCATGATGGAAATATACTGACCCTCTGAAACTATAAGCAAGTCCCCAGTTACATGCTTTCTTTTATAAGTAGTCTTGGTCACAGTGTCTCTTCACAGTTACCAAGATGATCATTAAGTCATAACTCCCAGCAGAAATCACATTGGGGAAACCCCTCTGAGGCAGATGGACTTTCCCATAAAGAGGCTGGGGAAAAGCAGAGTGAGGCTTCCAAGTCAAAGAACACGTAAAGACAGAGAGAAGGAATTGTCCATTGAGTGCTCATAGCATTTAGGAGAAATGATCTCAGGATGCTAAGGCAATCAGTTGGAGTTTCCAATTGAGCTTCTCACCATGGTTGAACTTCTAGCTTCTCTCTTCCACCATGGGTACCTTCATATCATGCCGTCTTTTCACCTTGGAAAGGTTCATAATTCACTATCAAAGTGTTACTAATACAATACTGAGTACTCAGCCCTAAATGATACATCTATCTCAACACCACTACTCACAAGGCTCATGGAACATTGTAAAAGAAGAGGCAGAGAGAATGCAAGAGCCAGGGGATCAAGAGAAGTGGTACCTTGTGGACATGGCATGGCTACAAAGCCAATGAACTCAATAGCTACAGTTACCTGCACGTGACCTGTACAAGATCAAGGCCTCCAAAATTTCAGCATGGATGGAGGAAGAACCTCTAAAATTTGGACCTGGTGTCAGTTTATAGCTGTAGAGGAAGAAGAATTCATTCTTCTTTGGTGGTATTGATGATTTGAGAAAAAGATAAAGAGAGAAGGAATATGTTCTATAGGGATGTAGTCAGGTATGGGGGAAGGGAATGTCTCAGTGGGCCCATGCCAAGGCATCACTTCCCCCTGAGGGACTATCAAAATGACAGGATGGTATAGTATAGAATAGAGTTTATTCAGGGCATGGGGAGGGGAGTTTAAGAGGGTAGTAGAGGCAGAGAGAGAGAGAGAGAGAGAGAGAGAGAGAGAGAGAGAGAGAGAGA
>JADRCD010212190.1:6756-57132 GCA_019843815.1 Montemys delectorum | reverse complement strand
AGACAGGGTTCTATGTGACCTTGGCTGTCCTGGAACTCACTCTGTAGACCAGGCTGGCCTCGAACTCAGAAATCCGCCTACCTCTGCCTCCCAAGTGCTGGGATTAAAGGCATGTACCATCACTGTCCGAGATCTTTGTAATTTAAATCTCAGCTATTCTATAATATCACATATGACAAATTTTGTTTTGCTTTTTGCCGATAGTTTTCTTCCAAAGTCACCTGTGGAGTAGCTTTGGAACAAAACTCATGATAATCCTTGACTGAGTTTTTTATCTCTTCCAGAACAGAATAAAGAGTTCAAGTTTTGCAATGAAAAGATTAGTATTGACCTGATGCCGGGCAGTGGTGGCGCACGCCTTTAATCCCAACACTTGAGAGGCAGAAGCAGGTGGATTTCTGAGTTCTGAGTTCGAGGCCAGCCTGGTCTACAGAGTGAGTTCCAGGACAGCCAAGGCTACACAGAGAAACTCTGTCTTGAAAAAACAAAAACAAAAACAACAACAACAACAACAAACCTGGAAACTGTTGGGGAGCAGGTGACCTCAGGCCATCCTGAAACCCAAAACTCAAATTATGTCAACAAGAGGCTATGTAAGTGTTATAGCTCTGAGGGGAAAGTATCCTGGCAGTTGGGAGCCAAGAAATACCATAAAATCACACTTGTTAGCATTTTGTCTAAGCTCCATCCCCCGCAACAGCCAGGTATTCCTGACTCACAATAAAAGAGGTTGCCTGTCCCCTCCTTTCTCTCTTGCTCTTCCCTTCCTGCTCTCACTCCCTTCCCATCTCTCTTTATGTGCTAACACCAGCCTCTACCTCTCCTTGCCTTCCTCCTCCTTGTCCTCCTAGTCCTCCTCGTCCTCATTCCTTTCTCTCCCTCCCCGCCTCCCCTCTGCCTCTATTACCCTCTTAACTCTCCTCCCCATGCCCCGAATAAACTCTTCTATATGTTGGTCCCTCAGGGGGAAGGTATTCTTCAGCATGGGCCTGCCTAGGCACTCCCTTCCCCCATACCTGACTACACCTCCATAGAACATATCCCCTGTCTCTTTATCTTTTTATAAACACATCACACACTACACAAAAAACCTCAAAAAGGGACATTCTTTGAGGTTTTTTTTTTAAGATTTATTTATTATTATACATAAGTACACTGTAGCTGCCTCTTCAGACCAGAAGAGGGCGTCAGATCTCATTACTGGTGGTTGTGAGCCACCATGTGGTTACTGGAATTTGAACTCAGGAACTTTGGAAGAGCAGTCAGTGATTTTAAACCGCTGAGCCATCTCGCTAGCCCAAAACTTATTGAGAAGAACATAGGAGGGTGGCTGCTTCTGTTGGGAGAGAAGCAGCAGAGACCAGAGTGGATATTTCCAGGGCTGGGATTGGTGGGAATTCGAGTCCCGATCTTGGGACAAGCTCAGGGACTGTTGGGATTTTGAGCTCAGGGGTTGATGGGACCTCAAAGCTTGGAAGTATGCTCGAGCCTTTTAATCTACACCCTCCCTCTTATCTGCATTCATTCTCAAATAGGCTCTTCTGACAACTGGACAGAGGTTAATCTCAGTGCAAATTAATTTAAGTAGAATGAAAGTCCCCGCCCCGCCCCTGGGAGAAAGATCTGATTGGTTCCGCTTTGCTATCTGCCCATGCTTGAAACAAAGGCTGTGGCCCGCACTTATATTCTCTGGCTAAACTGAGAACGGTGACTCTATCTTCTGGACTTTTTACCTATTTATTTTCCTTGATGACCTCAAAGTGCTGAGATTACAGACATATACTGCCAAATCTAGTTTATGCTTTGCTGGACACTGAACACACAGCCTTTGCATGCTATGCAAACACTACCAATTGAGCTATATCTCTGGCTCAGGATGTAGTTTTCTGTACTTGCTTATCATGACAAGTTTCTTTAAATGGGCACACTGCCCCCCACTCATCACATTCTCATTTCCTTATTCTTTTTTGGTGACCAATATAATTACCACAGCATATAAACCTCTGCCAACTCACAGAGGACAGAACAATCCCACTTCCAGACTTGACCCTGTGGGTAGCAGCAAGTAGAGCATTTACTTTGTTCCACCCTTGTTGCTGTATTCACTTCAGAGCACACACTCATACTACAATACAGTAAGAAATTGTTTTTCACAAGTTCAAGGCTATAGCAGTATTTTTGTTACTGCCCATTCTTACCCTTGCAACATACAAAAAAAATTCAAGCTACAAAATAAAGACAAAAGAAACGTATGATATTAATCTACAGACAATGGCTTTTCTCTTTCTTTTTCTATTTTTGGGGACAGGGTTTCTCTATTTGACAACCCTAGCTGTCCTGGAACTTGTTTTGTAGACCAGAGATACTCCTGCTTCTGCCCCTTAAATGTTGGGATTAAAGGTGTATACTAGTTCACCCAACTAACAGTGGCTTTTCTTTCTTTTTTGTTTTGTCTGACTGTCTGTCCTTTCCTTCCTTCCTTCCTTCCTTCCTTTCCTCTCCCTTTCTTTATTTTTGTTTGGTTTTTGAGACAAGGTTTCTCTGTGTAGCCCTGGCTGTCCTGCAACTCATCCTGAAGACCAGGCTGGCCTTGAACTCAGAGATCCTCCTGCCTCTGTCTCTGGAATACTGGGATTGAAGGCCCATGTCACCACTGCTTGACCCAAATAGCTGAGAGAGAATGAATAGGTTTTAGCTAGATTATAACATTACATGTACAAACATCTGAAAAGAAGAGTGAGCTTGATGAACTACAAGATGTTAGACACTCCTATGTTACTGAGGGAGAGAGGAAATGGATCAGAAGGAAGATGACCACAAGTGGAAAGGGGATGAGGAATGCCAGGTGCTCAGTACTGGCATTATTGCGGGCAAATGATATGCACAATGTATCCTTATACAGAATACATTTTAGTGGAGGGAGGCATTTAGTTGTTTATGAACATTGATCAAGGACTGTAGATTTACCTTGCCATTATTAAAATTATTTTGAGTGGAAACTATCAAAGTTACCCCTGAGCCACCCTGGTTGGCTTCACAGCATACAATAGACAAAGTCGTGTGGGAGTTGTGAAGCTTTATGACCAGACCTTGGACTTAGGGTAGACCTGGCTCTGATTAGCCTGAAATAGACAAGGTATATGTTACTTGGGTGAAGGGAAAGTTTGAGATAGAGTCTGTGGTACATGCTGGCCCCAAACTTGGACCACCATGCCTAGCTCTGAAACAAGTTTTCCCCTGTTTTATAACCCACATATCTTCTAACCTAAATTCCAAGGACCTCTGTGCTTTTCTTGATGCCCAGGCCCATTCTTCTGTTGTAAGTCACCCATAAACGGCCCACTGCAGTTCTGGGCTTCTGCCTCTTTGGTCTCATTGACCCTTGGGACCAGTTCCCGTGCATGGGGACAGGGTGTTTTGTGACAAAATCATATTCCATGAAAGTGGTATTCTAGATATTGGAGAGCACAGTAAGCAGTTGTAATCCCTTGCTTCCAGACATGATATTCTTCTGAGAGCCATAAATAATAAACTCTAGAATCAAATGATAATAAGCTAATATTATCCAAACTTTTTTTTTTTCGAGACAGGGTTCTCTGTGTAGCCCTGGCTATCCAGGAACTCACTCTATAGATCAGGCTGGCCTCGAACTCAGAAACCCACCTGCCTCTGCCTCCCAAGTGCTGGGATTAAAGGCATGTGCCACCACTGCCCTGCAAACTTTTTTTTTTAAGATTTATTTATTATTATAAATAAGTACACTGTAGCTGTCTTCAGACGCACCACAAGAGGGCGTCAGATCTCATTACAGATGGTTATGAGCCACCATGTGGTTGCTGGGATTTGAACTCAAGACCTCTGGAAGAGCAGTCAGTGCTCTTAACCGCTGGAGCCATCTCTCCAGCCCTTATCCAAACTTTTTGATAGTGGAAATTATTTGCACTATATTTGTAATTAGATGCAAATATAGATGTTAAGTAAGTACATTTAACAGTGTGGTTCTTGCAAATGAGGTGTTGAATTTTTTGTTTTAACTTTAACTGAAATATCAACATACATTTTTTTAAGTCGAAGGACTTACTACATATAAAATGAAAGGTTTATTTTAAAACTCTGTCCTGAGAATGGTTTTCCTAGTTTTAAGAAGGTGCCCTGTAACTCTTGGGTTAGTACAATTCACATCCCCAAAGGAAAACCATTTTGTCCAAAGATCTGATTGGCTTAGCTTAGTTGTCAAACCAAGTAAGGACAACTTGCAGGACTGAGTTCCCTGCTTCTAACATGTGAATCCCAAGGATTAAACTAGAATCTTAGAGGGCTTCTCTCTGAACTTCTCTTCCTTGACGTGTGAAAGTTCCAGGCCTTCACAACTCGTTTTAATAATTTTATAGCTGGTCTGGGAATCCTGCAGAAGACGTCGTCCAGCCGCCCTCGCGCCCTCCGAAGGCGCAAAGCACTCCTCCCGTCGCTAGGGGCCGCTGTCGCCGTCCCGGTGGCCGGAAGGTAGCGCAGCTTCCGCGTTCTCGGCGCGCGTCCGCAGGCCTCCGCGCGCTCTTCCGGCCATTCACAACCCTAGTCCGCGGGTCTCCGCAGCTTGAATTCCGTGACCAGTCGGACCAGAGGGGAGCCCGCGTCGCTAGGATGAAGCTCGTGAGGTGAGGCGGGCGCCCCGCCGGGAGAGGCGGCGGGTGGAGGGTTTGGGGTCGGCTTGGGAGGCCGGGCCGCCGTGCTGCCGGGGAGGCGGGAAAGCCGCGTGCGCGCGGCCTGCTAACGGCCGCAGGCCCCGGGCCCCGCCGCGCCCTGCGGGCCAGCCAGTGCGGGGCGAGGGCCGGCGCCGCCGCGCTCAGACCCCGCCGCTCTGCTAGGAACGCAGGGCCCGAGCCGCCTCTGCCCACTTAGCATCCCGCAGTTTAAACGGAGCAGTGGCCCGTTTTCGTGGCGAATCGGACCATTTGCAATGAGGAGGACTTAGTAGAACTAGCATGGTTTTATTTGCAAATAACGACGCCGATTTGTAAGACGTTTTAGATTAAGTTCTCCTTAGTTTTGGCCAGCTATACGAAGTGTGTAACTCGTTAGTGTTCTAACTAACTGAGTTCTAACTCAGTTAAGACAAAGGGTCCCGGGATGGGGCAGAAGGTAACGTATTAATTTCGCCTGCATAGATTTTGTCGGAAGTGGCGCCTAACTGGAGGTATGTTTGCTGTTTTAATTCCAAACGAACAGGCTTGAGGTCAAGCCTGAGGCAGGGTATATAACATCTAAGCCAATACCTAGAAATATTTAGTTTCTTGTTGAGTCAAGAACTGTTGTAGTTGACCAGAATGCCATTTTAAAGTTGTTGTACACAGTCCACAAGATTTCTTTTAAAATATTTTTGAAGTTTTTTTTTTTAACGGTAACAGCAGAGTAGATTATATATAGTCTTTTTAAAATTAGAAAAATAATCAGTTCAGGAGGAATTTGTAGAGAAGGCATTCATTTAAGGGTAAAACATTTTTACTCTTATATTCTGGGGCTAGCACCTAGAGAGCTTCTAATAATCACTCAAGCTTGCACAACCTCAAGTCATTTGTATTTGGACTGTAGCAGGTAGAACGCCTCAACTGGCTGTTTCTTTACTCCCTGATATGCACTATAATGTATTTGCAGAAACTTTTATGGTTATCTCATCTAAAGGTTCTATTACAATGACTTTGCCACCACCCTAGGCATGTGCTTACTGTGCTCTGCTGCTACCGTGATTTGTCCTGGTTCCCATTTTGTGTAGTGCAAAGTATAGAAATTTCTGCTTACAGGAGTATGGTTTTGTGTATATGTGTGTGTGTGTGTGTGTGTGTGTGTGTATACACACACACACACACATATATGCATATATGCACATATATGTATATATATTTTTTATTTTATGTGTATGAGTACACTGTAGCTGTACAGATGGCTGTGAGCCATCATGTGTGTGGCTGCTGAGAATTGAACTCAGGACCTCTGCTGGCCCCCCTCACTCCGGGCCCCACTCGCTCACTGTAGCTGTCTTCAGATGCACCAGAAGAGGGAGTCAGATCTCATTACAGGTGGTTGTGAGCCACCATGTGGTTGCTGGGATCCGAACTCAGGACTTTACGAAAGAGCAGTCAGTGCTCTTACCCGCTGATTAGTCAGACAGTGGTGGCACACGCCTTTAATCCCAGCACTTGGGAGGCAGAGACAAGTGGATTTCTGAGTTTGAGGCCAGCCTGGTCTACAGAGTGAGTTCCAGGACAGCCAGGACTATACAGAGAAACCCTGTCTCAAAAAACCAAAAAAAAAAAAAAAGAAAGAAAGAAAGAAAAAGAAAAAGATTTATTTATTTTATGTGTGTGAGTACACTGTACCTGTACAGATGGTTGTGAGTCTTCATGTGGTTGTTGGGAATTGAATTTTAGGACCTCTGCTTGCTCTGGTCAACTCTGCTCGCTCAGTCTCTGCTTCTTCCGGCCCAAAGATTTACTTATTATACATAAGGACACTGTAGCTGAGGTCAGATGCACCAGAAGAGGGCGTCAGATCTCATTACATGTGGTTGGTGGGATTTGAACTCAGGACCTTTGGAAGAGCAGTGAGTGCTGTTACCCACTGTTACCCATTCTCGCCAGCCCCTGGGGAGAATGTTTTTTGCCCTGTGAAAATGGTTGACTTGTTTGCACTTTTGGTGTGGGCTTTCTTACTTGTGCGTAGTTACTGCACAAATAACTAATGCACAAATAGGGGTTGTATTGTCCTTTATCCCATTGCCACCTTGCCCAAACTGAGGAAGTGTGTGTGCTTGGCTACCCCATCCTCTTAATCCTCCCGTCATCTGATAAATTGCCAGCTTTCCTAGTTTTTCTACATGAAGATATTTCCCACTATCCAATTCTCTTTGGTTTTCTGTTCAAATAGGAAACATTTGGGTCCTTAAGGAACTCCATAGACCTTACTGTTTGATGTGCCAGTCTCATTAAGAAGAGAATTCACAGACAGGTGATGGTGGCCCGTGCCTCGAATCCTCGAACTTTCTCTGCGTTCAAGGCCAGCATGCTGTACAGAGGGAGTTCCAGGACAGCCAGGGCTATACAGAGAGCCTCCCCCCCCCAAAAAAAAAATGAAATACAGAATTTGTATATTCATGAGCCATACCAAGTCTCAGGCACACTGCTGCTACTTGCTTTTTCCTCCTCCTTTTTCCTGTTTGGGACATTCACCAGAGAAGATGGCTTTAAGCCAATAGAAAGCCTCTTAGCCATCCAGTAACTGCATTAGGTGTTCAGGGTCCTAGTGGAGCTCTGAGCCTTTCTCAGGATAAGCTTCTTAAGCACAAAAACCATGTCCTGGGTCGACGTATGTCAGTTAACAAGAAGAGCTAACCAGAAGCAGAAATAGACTCCAGAAAGCAAGGTTAATACATTTAGAGACTTTCCTGTAACTGAAGTTTGATGGACTAGGCCTTTGTTCAGTTTTGGTAGGTGGTACTGTCTATGTATACGTACATAGACATACTATTTATATACATATACACAGACTTGTACTTCCAACATGGAATTGGTAAGGTCTGAGACTTGTTATACTCCTTTCTGTTTTTATTTTTAAAGATTTTTTTTTATATATATGAGAGTTTTCTCCATACACAACATGTTTGTCTGATGTCTATGGAGACCAGAAGAAAAAGTTGGCTCCCCTGGATCAAGAGCTACAGAGAGTTGTGAGCTGCCATATGGGTCCTCTGGAATAAGCAGTCTGTGCTCTCAACCATCTCTAGCGTCTCCTCTTTTTCCTTTTTCTTTCATTCATTCTTTTCTTCTTTCTTCTCCTTTCTCCCTCACCCCCTCCCCTTTCTTTCTTTCCTTGAAAGAAAGAAGAGTGCATTCAGCCAGGCTGGTTTCACACTCACAAGAACTTCCCAAGTGCTAAGATTACAAGCATAACATTTTTTTTTAGCTTTGTTCATTAGAAAATAGATTACGCTGGCAGTGGTGGCGCACACCTTTAATCCCAGCACTTGGGAGGCAGAGGCAGGCAGATTTCTGAGTTCGAGGCCAGCCTAGTCTACAGAGTGAGTTCCAGGACAGCCAGGGCTACACAGAGAAACTCAAAAATTACTGTTTGTGTGTGTTCTTGCACACAACAGGTACACACGTATGTTATAAGACAATTTTTGGAGTTTGGTTTTGCTTTCCACCAGGGTCTCAGATTGATTACTCAGGTCCTCAGCCTGTATAGTACTTTTACCTTCTGAGCCATCTTGATGGTGCTGCTTGGTATTTTAATTAATTAACCGATTATGTTGGTGGTGATGATTGGTTTTGATGTGAGAGAGAATGCGAGGGCCTTGGTTGGCTGGTGCTCACTGTGTAGACCAGGCTGGCCTTGATTTCACAGAGATCCTCCTGCCTCTGCCTCCCTAGAGCTCTGTTAAAGGGTGTACTACTATGGTTTGGTTTGGTTTCGTTTTTGAGATTATACTTATTAACAGGGTAGAGGGTGCCACACTCCATTAGGAAGCAGAGGCAGGAGGATCTCTGTAAGTTCAAGGCCATCCTGGTCTATAGAGTGAGTTCCAGGGCATCCACGGCTACACAGAGAAGCCTGTCTCAAAAAAAAAAAAAAAAAAAAAAAAAAAAAAACACAAAAAACCAAACCCAGCTGTATTTATTCATGGGGGAGGGTTAACATCACTGAGTGTACACAAAGATCAAAAGTCTAGAAGGAGTCAGTTCTCACCATTTGGGGTCCTCAGGCTTGGCAAGTGCTGTGGATACCATCTTGCTATGTCTCTCTACAATACTCCTCCCCCACCTTTTTTTTTTTTTTTTTTTGCATAGAAAATTGGGAGATTGTTAATTGTTACTGGTGAGGGCTTGCATAAATGGGTTGGTATGGCAGAAAGTTGAAAACATCCTTCACAGTGGAATAATTGTCATTTCCATAGAGTGAACTACTATCTAGCTCTTGGGATATTTATTGTTAGGGAATTATCTCCAGTGTAAACTGCTAAATAAGCTCCAAGTGTTATCTAGATGCCTTTGAAGAATAGCTTACTTTGAGTAAAGAAGGACTCTTACATTTATGCTTATGGCTTAGAATAATAGCCCTATTCACCAAGAATGCAGGAAGAGAGAAGAGTTCTTTCTACCATGTACTCTTATGCTATTGGTTAGAATTATTTCCTTTTTGTGGCTGCCTATTGTTTGTTGGGACAGTGTAACCATCACTTTATAGAACAGGCTGGCCTCCAGTTAGTTCACAGAGACCCATCTGCCTGTCTTGCAAGTACTGGAATTTAAAGATGCACTACCACACACACCTAATGCTACTCTAGGATCTTCAAGTATCTCTTTTTGTTTTTTTTGGTTTTTTGGAGACAGGGTTTCTCTGTGTAGCCCTGGCTGTTGTGGAACTCACTCTGTAGACCAGGCGGCCTCGAACTCAGAAATCTGCCTGCCTCTGCCTCCCAAGTGCTGGGATTAAAGGCATGCCCCGCCACTGCCCAGCGCCAAATGACAATTTATTACTTCATTCCTTTTAAGTTTATGAGTTTAGTTCAGAAAGAGTTAAGCACTGTGTATATTATGATGATGATGAAGAATTGTTTTTAAGATATGTTCATTTTAGCCGGGCACTTGGGAGGCAGAGTCAGGCGGATTTCTGAGTTTGAGGCCACCCTGGTCTACAGAGTGAGTTCCAGGACAGCCAGGGCTACACAGAGAAACCCTGTCTCGAAAAAACAAAACAAAACAAACAAACAAACAAAAAGATGTGTTCATTTTATGTGTGAATGTTTTCTCTCCATGTATGTATGTACATCACAAATTTGCCTGGTGCCTATGAAGATCAGAATAGGTCTCCAGATTCTCTGGAGCAAAGGTAACAGATGGTTGTGAGCTTTCATGTGAGTTCTGGGACTCAAAGTGGGTCTTCTACAAGAGAGAAGAATGCTCTCGACTGCCAAGTTAGCTATCCAGACCCCATATGAACTGTTGTAGAAGCAATTTAGAGATTTTGATCTATAGCAATTTTACTCTACCGACTTCACAAAAAGACTTCTAAATGTTAAGGTAAAAAATCAGGACTTTATTTCTGTTTTTACAGATTTTTGATGAAATTGAGTCATGAAACTGTAACCATTGAATTGAAGAACGGAACCCAGGTCCATGGAACAATCACAGGTAGGAAGGCTGGACTGCTTCTCTAATGTTTCTGCTGAAGGGTTTTTCTTCCATGGCCACCCGCTGGAGAGGCTTTGGTGGTGTTTTCGTCCTTTGGTTGTTTAATGAGCATTGTTGGAGGGCGGGTCCTTATTCTTTTTCTCTGAATTACTGAATGGACCTTAATTAAGCCTCATCATTAAAAAATTTTATGTACATTAATGTTTGCCTGCATGTAGGTATCAGATCCCTGGAACTGGGGTTGTAAGCTGCCAAGTGGGTGCTGGGAATTGAACCCAGGTCCTTTGGAAGAGCAACCAGTGCTTTTACGTGCTGAGCCATCTCTCCAGCCCCGCTTATCTTATATTCTTGCACTACAACCAAACTAAATTGCCAGGTGCTGCTGCTGTTTTCTTACCTTGTATACCTTTGTTTGTGTGTGTTCTTCTGCATAGAATGTTGCTTCTCCCAAAACACATCTGAGACTTGTACTTTTATTACTTTTGTGTTTCACATTTGACTGTAAACTTACAGTTTCACATTGGTCTATGTTAATTATATATGTTTTTTACTATGGTTTTTTTTTTTTTTAAGATTTGTTTATTTTTATGTGTATGAGTACAATGTAGCTGTACAGATGGCTCCTTGCTCTGGCCCTGCTCGCACTGGCCCTGCTCACTCTGGCGTAATACACTGTAGCTGTCTTCAGATGCACCAGAAGAGGGCGTCAGACCTCATTACGGGTGGTTGTGAGCCACCATGTGGTTGCTGGGATCTGAACTCGGGACCTTCAGAAGAGCAATCAGTGCTCTTAATCCGCTGAGCCCTCTCACCAGCCCTTTACTATGGTATTTTTGTGCACACGTTTTTATCATTAGGGGACCTGTTTGTCTCCTAAGACTCTTTTTAAAGTGGTTATCAAAGGGGGAAAAATAGTATCCTAACATATGTTTCTGTTCTCTAAAATACTGAACTTGTAGATGTGTATGGTTTTTAATAGTTAGGTCCAATGTTTTAGTAAGCCCAGGAGAAAATGGGATGGCATTTTGTGGCCTTTTTAGAAGTTTTCAGTACTAATTGTGAATGGAACTTGCCTATTTACATTTCTAGATATGCCTAATCTCCATATCTAAGGATGTAGAGTTGCTGCCTGTTAAAGTTCCTTGAGTGGGGACTTGGTCTGTTCCCTGTAGAACAGCATTGGGAAAGATCTCCTCCCCCTCCCCTCTCCCTCCTCTTCTTTCTTCCTCCCTGTGCATGAGGAAAGCATTTGTTGTTGGGTTTTGTGGGTTGGGTTTTTTTTTTTTTTTTTTAAGATTTTCAGTGTAGCTGACTGTCCTGGAACTTGGTCTGTAGAACAGGGCTGGCCTTGAACTCACTAAGATTGGCCTGCCTCTGCTAGAATTAAAGGTGTGCTCCACCCCTGCCCAGTAAAGAAAGGATTTGAAAAAGTGAATTTTTGGAGAGAAAAACAGTAAGGTTAGCTTGGCATAGTGGCTCATGCTTGTAATGCCAACACTTAGAAGGCTAGGGCAGGCCAGGCAGTGGTGGCGCACGCCTTTAATATTCCAGCACTTGGGAGGCAGAGGCAGGCAGATTTCTGAGTTCGAGGACAGCCTGGTCTACAGAGTGAGTTCCAGGACAGCCAGGGCTACACAGAGAAACCTTGTCTCGGAAAAAAAAAAAAAAAAAAGGCTACGGCAGAACCGTTAGTTTGAGGCAGCTCTGAGCTGCATAGTGACATCCTGTCTAATGAAACAAAAACAAATACACAAACAAGCTCAGTTAAGGTCTGGGTTACAGGTGATTAGAACAGTTACCTGACATGCTTGAGGTCCTAGATTCAGTCCAGAGCACCACAAAAAACTAAAAACCTTTGCATTTAGAAAGACGTAAGGACCCAGACAAAGGACCTAGTTGTTAAAGTGCTCACTGTGCAAGCTTGAGAACCTGAGTTCAGATCCCCAGCTCCCCAAAGGCTGGAGACTTCCTGATCTGTGAGAGATTCTGTCTCAGAAAACAAGGCAGAGGGTGTGCCAGCTGAGCCCTGTGGTAAAGGCATCTGCTCCAAGCCTGGCAGCTGAGTTCATGCCTCAGGATCTGCACAGAGGAAAGAGAGACCTGATTCTTGTGAGTTGTCCTATCTCTAGACATGCACCATAGCACATAGGTACCTGCCTTCCCACATAACTCCACTCATACAAATACATTTTGATAAGATTCTGTTTTTAACTCTATGTGAGTGCAGGTGCCTTTGGAGGCCAGAGCTACTGGGTCTCTCTGGAGCTGGACTTACAGGAAATTAGTTATGACCCTCCTAATGTGGTACTGAGAACCAGACTTGGTTCTCTGTAAGAGCCCTGCACACTTACCATGTCTCTAGCCCCTGAAAATCATTTTAAGTAAATAAATAGACGTGTTAAACTGGGTCTGGTGGTGAGTGCCTGTAGTGCAAGCACTTGAGAGACTTGGGCAGGAGAATCACAAGTCTGAGGTCAGCTTGGGGTACATAGGAAAGTGGGGGAGGAGTTCTTAGTGATAGGGAAAAAATACCGTAAGTCTTTAAGAAGAAAGGGTAAGAAGTTATGGGGACAGTGGGAGAATTTTACCACAAACAGGAGCTGATCCTGGACAAGAATTCAGTTCTGAAGGTGGTAGACTCATGGTTCCTTCGTGGCTTGCTGTGTTCATTTCCTTTGTCTAGCAGATAGGTCTTTGTCTATTGTCCAGGCTGCCTTGAACACATGCATTGCTCATGCCTCAGCTTCTTGAACGCTGAGATTACAGGAGTCACTCAACCACACCACCAGTGAATTTAATTTTCTAAGTAGACTCAGGTCTGTACAGAGGGATTGTGGCTAGGAAAACCTTTAAGAAAGAAAACTTGCTGATTTATTTTGACATTTTCCCCCATTGTGCATGTATTAAGTTGTCATAGAAACTTGACCTATAACAGCAGAAAAAATTCTTTACAGTCTGATTTCAACTCTTGGCAAGGTAGATTGCCTTCTTTATCATGCTAGTAATTGTTGTGCTTCCTCCCCCCTTTAGGTGTAGATGTCAGCATGAACACGCACCTTAAAGCTGTGAAAATGACCCTGAAGAACAGAGAACCTGTACAGTTGGAAACATTGAGTATTCGAGGCAATAACATTCGGTATTTTATTCTACCAGACAGCTTACCTCTAGATACACTACTTGTGGATGTTGAACCTAAGGTGAAGTCTAAGAAGAGAGAAGCTGGTAAGTGGAAGGTGTTTCAGGTAGGGTGTATTTAAATCTTGACTCGCTCTTCAGCATACAATTGTGAACACGGGTGTTTTTGTTGCTCAGAACATTTGTCTTAGTGCATGGGCTATTTAGAGCTGTACTCTTGGGGCTGCTGCCGAGGAGAGCCTGCCGAGGAGAGCCTCCAGTCCTCTCTGCTGCTCTTCTCTTCCATGGAGTCTGGATTTGGAGGCTGGTTGTGTCGCTTCCCTTCCTTCTCCCTCTCCCACTTTCTTGTCAAGACACTTGATAAGTTCTTTCATTGTGAATTGCCCATATAGCTACGATAACTTTAAATTTGTTGATTTTTTTCCCTTTTGTTCTTCCTGGCCCCCCTTTTTTTGTTTTGTTTTGTGTTTTTGTTTTTCCGAGACAGGGTTTCTCTGTGTAGCCCTGGCTGTCCTGGAACTGACTCTGTAGACCAGGCTGGCCTCGAACTCAGAAATCCACCTGCCTCTGCCTCCCAAGTGCTGGGATTAAAGGCGTGCACCACTACTGCCCAGCCTTCTGGCCTTTTAACTGATTATTCTTTTTTCTCTCTTCTCCCTCCCTCTCCTCCCTTCTCTTTCTCTCTTTCTCTCTCTCTCTCTCTCTGCCTTTTTATTCTGTGTTCTGGGAAAGCAGTCTTCTTGACCTTGTTCTCTGTGCCAGCACATAATTTATTTCCAGGCCTCCTTTGAAATTTTTTTTCCCTGATACAATTCTATTGTTGATGGATTATTTGTAGGTTTTCCTTTTTTTGGGTGGTGTACACACACATACATATATACACATACATACACATACACACACACACACACAGGATTTCTCTGGCTTTCCTGGAACTCACTCTGTAGACCAAGCTGGCTTTGAACTCAGAGATCTGCCTGGAATTAAAGGCATGTGCCAGTTTGTTTGTTTAACTTTTTATGGGTTCTTTGTGAAATTCACATCATGCAGCCAATTCCATTCATCTCCCCCTCTCCTCATACTTGCCCCCTAGCCTTCCAGCCTCTCTCCCAACAGAGGGAAAAAAATCTTATTGTAGAAACTGTAGTGTACAGTACTTTGCTTACAAATACTCATTGCAATGAGTCATTGGTCTGGTATGAAGCCTCTAGCTTCTGTTACACTATTCATTACTAGAACCTCACTAGGACTCCATTAGATATTCTATTGTTGTCCTGTGTTATAGAGATCCTATAGTTTTGGACCTGTAGGACCGGCCCTTCAACACTTTTAACAGTTCATAAATAGGTAGATAATGGGGTGGACCAATTCAAAGTCTTGGTCTAGGCCTGAGAGGTATCTGAGCTGGTCAGCCCGCTCCCATAGGTCTGGCTTTTCTGAGTACAGATGGTTGTGAGCCACCATGTGGTTGCTGGGAATTGAACTCAAGACCTCTAGAAGAGCAGTCAGTGCTCTTAACTGCTGAGCCATCTCTCCAGCCCCCACTATTTTATTTTTATAGAGACAGTTAAAAAGGGACATTGGGGAAAGAGGCTGGACATCTAACCTATTGGGTCTTTGCCAAGAAACGGTTCAGAGTAACATTACTTCTGTGCAAGCCTCATGACCTGAGTTTGATCCCCAAGCCAGCAATGGAAAGAGAAGCCAGCTCCCAAAAGTTGTGCTCTGGCTTCCACATGTGAAGTGTGCTCCTTTCAAGTGTACACACAGACACACACATCATAATCACATACAAGTATGTGGTAATAAACAACTTATTGAGAACCAACATTAGAGGACTGAACAGAGAGAGGATTTTACATACACAAGACAAACTGTCTACTACCTAGCTACCTTCCCATCGTTTTGCTTTTCTATTTTTACATTTATTTATGAATTTATGTGTGTGTGTGTGTGTGTGTGTGTGTGTGTGTGTGCGCGCTAGAGAGGGAGTGAGGGAGAGTCTACGAGTTTTCACATTGGAACTCCAGCCCGCAGTGTCTACTTTGGGAGACATAGCTATGAGCCAGCAATGTAAGAGTGGGGCAGGAGAAAAGGGCCTTTGTTCCATAGATGTTTAGCATGTTGACTTTGAGTCTTGTTTTCTAGCCAGATATGCACACTGTCCTGTAGCCCACTGGAATTAGTTAAAACAATACAAATGCTTTGGGTTTCCTCCCCACCCCCACCCCAGTTTAAAAAGAAAAGGCAATTGTAATTCATAGCTTGGAAAAAACACTGGTTTAACCCTTTAAGTCCCCACCTTATGGTTCTGTTTTTCTAAATCTCAACTCTTTCTGTGTCAGTGTTTTGGATTTTTTTTTTTTTTTTTTTTTAAAGGATCAGGCCAGGGAGATAGGTCAGTGGGTATGGTACTGGCCGGTTTTGTTTTGTTTTAATTTTAAAGATTTATTTCTTTCATATATATGAGTACACTCTGTAGCTGTACAGATAGTTGTGAGCCTTCATCTGGTTGTTGGAAATTGACTTTTACGACCTCTGCTCACTCCGTTCGGCTCTGCTTGCTCTGGTAGACACTGGCCCAAAGATTGATTTATTATTATAAATAAGTACACTATAGCTGTCTTGGAGTCAGATCTCATTACGGGTGGTTGTGAGCCACCATGTGGTTGCTGGGATTTGAACTCAGGACCTTTGGGAGAGCAGTCAGTGCTCTTACCTGCTGAGCTATCTCTCCAGCATCTCTAGTTTTATCTTTCGTATCTACTTTCATTTGAAATAATGACAGGCTTTACAGTCTGATCTCCACAAATAATGTCAGCCTTCTGCTTTGTATCATCGTACTCTTTATATCTATGATCCTAGTTTCTTTAGAATGCTATTTTTCCTTTGCACACCTTTAATCCCAGCACTTGAGAGGCGGATTTCTGTAAGTTTGAAGCCAGCCTGGTCTACAAAACCAGGAGAAGCTAGGGCTAAAAACGAGCCTTTAAATAAGTGTATGGCTTTAGCAGGATGTGGGAATATCAGTGAAACCACTGCGTGACGCCCTGGGTTTGATTCTGACCATGAGGTGGGGGTGTTACGCACACCCGAGTCCGACCGCATCAGGCAGTGCACTGCTTTTCCGCCTTTCCGTTTTGTCCTCATGATGACCAGCTGGAGATATGGCTGCATTCAAGGCTAAGTTAGGCCAAACAAGTTTTCAAGCTCCGATTTGGTTTGCCATGCTTGGCTCCTGTTAAATAAGCAGAAACCTGACCGGGGTATAAGTTTGTCTTCCTGCTTTTTACACGGTGATGGTGGTGGTGTTCATACTTGAGAGAAACTGAGTTAAAGATTTCTTTACTATAGTTAGTTGCTAATTTAAGAGGTGTAGGCGGGAAAGGGCTCAGGATAAGCCTGTGTGGTGGCGGGTACTATGCTGTTGAAGAGAATTTCACCTGCTTTGTCTTACCTTTCTCCAGTTGCAGGAAGAGGCCGAGGCCGGGGTAGAGGAAGAGGACGTGGTCGCGGCAGAGGAAGAGGGGGTCCTAGGCGATAATGTCTCTCAAGATTACTGTTTCAAATTGATAAGGAATTTGGGGATTTTTTTTGTACAGGTTTTATTTGTTTGTCAGTTTTTAATAAACATAAGTGTAGGGACACAGTTGTCTGTTGATTATCAAATTAAAGTTGTGTTTTCATATAGTATGTTCAGTTCGAGGAAGGTTGCATGAAATACATATGTACTGAACATGGGTTTGATTTCTTTGAGTCCATTATTTGGACCCCTTTTTCAGATGAAATAAATTCTTGGTATTTGAGTAAAGTTCTTATGGGATGGGATCTAGAACTCTTTGTTTAGTTTTATTCCATGGGGCCTTAGTGGTGAAAGTGTAAGATACATGATTTTCCCTGGTGGTGCATGTCTTTACTCCCAAGCACTCAGGAGGCAGAAGGTACTTGATCTCTTAGTCAGCTCCAGGACAAGCCAGAGCTATACAGAGAAACCCTCTGTCAGAAAAAAATAACAAAAAACAAACTTTGATTTTGTTAATGTGTTTTTTGAAGAGGAAGTTATCGACAGAATATAACCTCTGTTATCCTAAAACTCACTATGTAGACTGGGCTCGTGTCTTGAGTCACAGGGATCTGCCTGTTTCCGCCTCCCAGGTGATGGAGTTAAAGGTATGTACCCTGTGCCAGGCCTCATAGGGAGACATAATAAAAGAGAAAAGCCTGTTTGGATAAGCAAAATAATTCTTATAGGAAATAAGAGTTTAGGTTTTTGTTGGCTCCCTTTTTTAAAAAACCTATTTTTACTTGTGCTTACGTGCATATGTCTGGGTGAGTACAGGTGCCCAGAGAGCTGCGTATATATGAGTGCTCTGGCTACACACCAGAAAAGGGTTGTGGGATGCCATGTGATTGCTGGGAATTGAATGGTAGGACCTCTGCTGATAAGTGTTCTTGTCTGTGGAGCCATCTGGCAGCCCCTGGCCTTGAGTTTTCTGTGTAACCAAACTGATCTTGAACTCCAGCTACTCAGGCATCCATCTCTCATGACTTGGGATTACAAATTTCAGTTACCACACTCATTTTAGAAGTTACTTTAGGTGGTTAAATTTAGAGGAAGATACACCTAAGTATATACATTTTTATAGTGCTTATTACCAATTATATGTTAGAGGAAGCTATTTTGAAGATAATCTATTTTTTTAATTATTTTTGATAGGGTTTTATTATTTTGATAGGGTTTTTTTTTAAATTAAATTTTCTGGGAGCTAGGAGACAGTTATATTTGTAAAAAGTACTTAAGGATAAACAAGGATCTGAATTCAGTCCAAGAATTCAAAGAAGCCAAGCTTGAGTCAAGTGTGGTGGTGCACACCTTTGGTACCAGCACTGGAGGAGGCAGGCAGATTTCTGAGTTCAAGGCCAGCCTGATCTATATAGTTTCAACAGCACTTGGAGTTTAGAGACAAGTGGATCACTGAGGCTCTCCAACTGGCCTAACGTAAACAAGGTGGATAGTATAGTGCCTAAGTAACACCCAAGACTGAGTCTCACATGTGCACACAGAAAAGTTCTGCAGGGATCGTTAGCTTTTAGAAGCAGGGCTGGGGCTGGAGGGATGGCTTGGAAGTACAGGTTCTTCCAGAGGATGGAGTTCATTCCTAACACACGCATGGCTTTTCTCATTTCTCAGCTGTCTGTAACTTCAGTCCAGGGGATCCAACATCCTCACCTGGCCATTGAGCATTGCATGGACAGTGGTATACAGACATGAAGACATCCATGCACACACATTCTTTTTTTTTTTTTTTTTTTTTTTTTTTTTTTTGAGACAGGGTTTCTCTGTGTATTCCTGGCTGTCCTGGAACTCACTCTGTAGACTAAGCTGGCCTCAAACTCAGAAATCCACCTGCCTCTGCCTCTGCCTCCCAAGTGCTGGGGTTAAAGGCATGCACCACCACTGCCTGGCACACACATTCTTAAGTAGGGTCTAGGCTAATGAGAAATCTCAGTGTGTAATGGGTGCTTGCCACTGAGCCTGACAACCTGAGCTTGATCCTTGGAATCCACTTGGTAGAAGGTGAGAGCAATTTCTGCAAGTTGTGCTCTGAACTCCTCAAGAACATTTGTGTAGCATGTGCATGCTTGGACACATATACATACAGACATGCACACAAAGTAATTCTTGAAATGTTTAATGAACTAGTGAGATGGTTTAGTGGGTGTGATGGTTTGAATATTGGCCCAATGGAGTGGCACTATTAGAAGATGTGTCCGTGTTGGAGTAAGTGTGTCCGCGTGGACATGGGCTTATGACTCTACTCCTAGCTGCTTGGAAGCAAGTCTTCTCCCAGCAGCATTCAAATGAAGGTGTAGAACTCTCAGCTCCTCCAGCACCATGCCTGCTTGGAAGCTGCCATGCTCCCACCTTGATAATGGACTGAACCTCTGAACCTGTAAGCCCGCCCCAATTAAATGTCCTTGTAAGAGCTGCCAGCAGTAAAACTCATACAGTGGGTAAAGGCTATACAAGCCTGGTGATGTGAGTTTAATCCCCAGATACCATGTAAAAAGGTGGAGGGGACTAATTCCTGGGAAGCTCTCTGACCTTCACGGCATGCCATGTTCATGTACATTGGTTTCTGCCTTTCTGAAACATAAAGTAGCCACTGTGCAAATGTCATACAAGTCTCAAGATGGAAGAGATCATGTGAGAGAAGTTTGCTGGGTAACCCAGCCCGTGCCATCAGTTTGAGCCCTGTCAAAATGGTCTTAACAGTATGTTAGCGCTGGGCAGTGGTGGCGCATGCCTTTAATCCCAGCACTTGGGAGGCAGAGGCAGGTGGATTTCTGAGTTCGAGGCCAGCCTGGTCTACAGAGTGAGTTCCAGGACAGCCACCGATACACAGAGAAACCCTGTCTCAAAAAACCAAACCAAACAAAACACAACAAAAACAAAAACCCAGTATGTTAGCTAATTAGGTAAGTTCAAGTACTTATTCATACAATTAACATGTTTATTTTACTGTTTATAGGGGATTAAAATTATATGACCATGGTCAGATGGCTTTATCAAAACTGATCCAACAACATGTATTCGATAATTTAATACTTTATATAGATACTGTTGTTTTAGATTTATGTGTTTTGTTGAAATGTATGTGTACCATATGTATGCCCGGTGTTAGAGGTCAGAAGAGTGCCAGATCTGAAACAAGTGCATTGTGCATGTGGTTCTGGGAGGCAAGCCCCAGTCTTCTTCAAGAACAAATGTTCTTAACTAGTAACTCCACCTTGTTTTTCTTGCTAGGATCTTGTCCAGACTGACAGATTAATCTGTCTTAACTTCCTGAAGTGCATTTTAGGCATGTACCATTGAGATGTGAATTTTTTTTTAAAAGCAAATTGTGTGCTATTATGTTCCCCTACCCCATGTCTCATGGGTTCCACATTGGGGAATTCAACTGAAGGTCAAAAAAGTTGGTCTAGAGAGATTGCTGAACAGTTAGGGGCATTTTTGGTACTCTTGTAGAGGACCCACATTTGGGACCCAGCACTGTCACTGGATGACTCGAACTGTCTGTAAATTTAGCTTGAAGGGATTTGATGCTCTCTTCTGCTTTCAAGCACCCACACAGTTTTTAAAAATGTCATTTGGTGGCACAGGTCTGTGTTCCCAGCACTCAAGAGGCAGAGATGGGAGTCCAAAGCCATCTACTACATGGAAAGTTCAAAGCCAGGCTAGTTTACATGAGACCTTGTCTCATATTGAAATATGCATTGCATTATGTATGATGAGCAGACTGTTTGTAGCTCAGTGGTAAATGAAGGGCTTAATATAAAGATTTAGTACACAGCACCAAAAGTTCATGAGAGAATGTGGATAGGTTGTATGTAAATATCCACAGATCTTGATAATCTGCAACTGGTTCTAGGAGCCAGTACAAAGGTCAGCTGTTAAAATTCAACCAACAATATAAAAAACCCATGTACATTTCCTTCCATCTTTTTGTTTTCATTTTGGCACTGACCATTACTATATAGCTCCGGCTGTCTCTGAACAAACTAACCCTATCTCATCTGCATGCTGAGTTACAGAAATCTGTAACCATGCCCAACTTTCCTATCTATAGTAAGACATCAGGGGAAGCTGGAGATGTAATTAAATGGTAAAGTACTTGCCTGGAGTGAGCAAACTGCTGGCTTCAATGTCTCTTACAAAGAAGCAGCTATTGGGATTCTAGATTTATTTTATGTATGAGTATAGTGTTGCTGTCTTCAGATAAGCCAGAAGAGGGCATCAGATCCCATTAAAGATGATTGTGAGCCACCGTGTAGTTGCTGGGAATTGAACTCTGGACCTCTGGAAGAGCAGCAGTCAATGCTCTTAACCACTGAGCCATCTTTCTAGCCCTGTCAAAATATATATGTATATATACACATACATATATATGTATATATACATACATATATATATATACATACACATACATACATACACACACACACACACACACACACACACACACACACACTTTAATGCATTTTCGCTTGAAAATTTTAGTGTCAGCTGTGGTGGTCCATACCTTTAATCCCAGTACTCAGGAAGCAGAGGCAGATGGATCTCTTGAGTTTGAGGCCAGCCTGTTCAACAGAGTAAGTTTCAGGACAACCAGAGAAACAAAACCAAACTGTCTTAGTGTCTGGGAAGTTTGCATGCTCTAAAGACAGTTTAACAGGAACACACTAAGTGCAGTGGGTACATGGTGAGCTTATTCTATCTACTACAGGTTATCATTTTACTGTTTTGTTATGGTGGTGGTGGTGTTTTTGTTTGAGACAGGACTTCTCTGTGTAGCCCTAGCTGTCCTGGAACTTGCTTTGTAGACCAGGCTCTCCTGCCTCAGTGTCCCAAGTGTTGGGCTTTAAGGTGTGTACTACCAAACCCAGCTGTAAAAACATTTAAAATGTGTGAAGAGAAAGTTTTAATTGGCTTAAGCTCTGCAGCATAACAGAAAATGGATTGGATTTTTAACTCGAATCTCTTGCCCTCCCCCTCAAAGAAGCATGTAGTTTTGCTTCATTTTGTACACATCTACCTAAATCTCAAGACTTTTTTTTTTTTACTGTAAAATGTGTGCATTTGTGTATGTTCATGTGGAGGGGGGCACGTGTATGGAGAGCATGCTTTGTGAGAGTGCTGCTGGAGTTTGCTTCAGTCTCCACTGTATCACTGAGACAGAATCTCCCAGTGGATCCCAGAGCTCACAATTCCTCTAGCCAAGCTATCCAGCTTGCTGCAGAGTGCTGGAGTACTTGCAGGCAGGTAGGTCATCACACCTACCCAAGCTTCACCTGAATTATGGGGATTCAAACTCCTGTCCTCACACAGGTAAATGTTTAATCTACTGAGCTATCTTCCCAGGCCTGAAATCACATTTTAAAAGATGTATTACAGGTATGGATTCAAGGCCTGGAATAAGATATCAGAAATCAGCCGGGCAGTGGTGGCATACACCTTTGAACTCAGCACTTGGGAGGTAGAGGCAGGTGGATTTCTGAGTTCGAGGCCAGCCTGGTCTACAGAGTGAGTTCCAGGACAGCCAGGGCTACACAGAGAAACCCTGTCTCGAAAAACAAACAAACACAAATCAGAAATCAGAATTCACAGGAATTTTTAAGTACTTCAATTATGGCTTAATATTTAGAAATGTAACATTGTGGGTCAGTAAAACCATTCCAGGAAGCTTGGTATGGTAGTGCAGGTCTGAGACCTGAAGAGCACACTCCTGAGACTCCCCACTCCCTTGCCAGATTCCTGGCCTGGAACATGTGTCACACTCTCCACATAAAGAAACATGACCTATGGTCACGTAGGCCCAGAACAAAGTTCTCCATGCTAATGAGGTACCTAGAGGTCCCAAGGACTTAGCCAATAAGCTTCCCTTCTCAGACATTCCTCCCTGCAAAAGGTATTTAATCTCCAATCCACCCTGAGAAGTGGGTACAGTATGGCATGCATCCATTTTTCAACCATCGACTCTCCTCTACCACCACCATGGGGAACATGCAGGTCTTCGCCTACAGAGAGCCACAGCTAGATCTCCAATAGGCTTCTCTGTGCTTCGAGCCTACCTCCACCAACCTAAGGACAACAACTGCTAGGAAAAGCAGGAGCTCCCCTTCCCCCCTGGCCCCAGGCTAGATGCTGTCCCCAGCCAACAGCCACCCCCCCCCCCACCTGTAATCCATTCTCAGCTCTTCCTCCACTCCCAGTGTCTCCTGGATGTCAAGAGTCAGAGACACTCCCTCAGCCCCAGCCTCATTGCTGGGATAAGCGCAGTCAAATTCCCTGCGTTCCACCTCCCCAAGAGGCCATGCCCAGCGATGGGGCAGAACATGGACCCTCATAACATGACCAGCAAACAAGATACCTTTATACTGTCAATTTACTAACACTGCATCATGGCCAATAGCATTGAACTCTTGCTAACCCAAAATGTCTACTATTTTATCTAAAAGGCACATCGTGGTCTTGAGCTAAAGAACACAGGACAGAACTATCCATACTTAGTGGCCACTGGGTAACAAACCAAAGTACAAACCAAATGTCTCTAAGTAGACCATGTAAAGGACATTACACAAAGTGGCACTTTGTAGGTCTCAGCTAGGAAAGTGCAAGTCAGGTGACAGATTTCGATGCTCTGCGCACACCCGTGTGACTGAAAGTATTTATTTCGGGGGTTACAAATTTTAGCAAGCAGATTACTTACAGAGACTGTGAATAATTAACATTCACCTTAGGTAACAGATTTTGATTGGATTATAGCTAAACAACTGGGTGTGGCTGCCATCTGCCTACAGTTCCAGCACCCAGGTAAGCTGAAGTATTGACAGGCTACTCGGAGCAAATCACAGCAAGACCCTGTCTCTGAAGCAAAGATGTTCAACTGAACTTTCTAAGTGATGGGTGTGTAGCCTGGTGGTAAAGCATTTACCAGGCATATACAAGCCCCTGGTCCAACCCAAACAGTACCAAGAAGAAAAGTAACAGAAACTGGCTGATTTTTGTGTGTCAACTTGACACAAGCTGAGAGTTGAACTCTCAGTTGAGAATATGCCTCCATGAGATCCAACTGTAAGGCATTTTCTCAATGATCAATGGGGAAGGGCCCAGCCCATTGTTGATGGTGCCATCTGAGTCAGTTGTCCTGGGTTCCATTAGAAAGCAGGCTGAGCAAGCCAGGGGAAGCAAGCCAGTAAACACCACCCTTCCATAGCTTCTACATCAGCTCTTGCCTCCAGGATCCTTCCATGTTTGAGTTCCTGTCCTGACTTCCTTCAATAATGAACAGCAATATGGAAGCGTAGCTAAATAAACCCTTTCATCTCCAACTTGTTTTTTGATCATGGTATTTCATTGAAGCAATAGAAACCCAAAATAAGAACACTGTATAGAAAGTTGTTAATTTATCCCAAAACTCAAGTGGCAACACACAGCTGCAATTACAGCACAGAGAGGCTGAGGGAGTAAGATGGCTGCAAGTGGGAAGCTAGCCTGGCTTACATATTTGACCCATAGAAGCATCTGTTTGATATTAGATCAGCTTAAGACTCCCTGTGAAATATTTTTAAAGTTGTGCTTGAAAACTTCACTACAGAAAATATAAGTATTCTTGCTCCAGCAGCATCATCTCTAACAATTTTGTGTTGATAAAATTCCTTCACAGGAGGAGACCTAAGTCACATCTACCCTTTCCTTTTCATGAGTTGAAAGCTTAGCTGAGTGTGTTTGCCATAAAGGCATCCATCCCTTCATTGTATTTTGGGTCAGGTCCTTTTTTGTTGTGGTTTGTTTTTGTTTTGTTTTTCAAGACAGGGTTTCTCTGTAGCACTGGCTGTCCTAAAATTCACTGGAGACTAGGCTGGTCTCTAACTCAGAGATGTGCCTGTCTCTACCTCCCAAGTGCTGGGATTAAAGGGGTGCACCACCACTGCCCAGTGGGTCAGGTCTTTCTTTAATCTTTCATCACTTTCAGCACAAGCCTTGACTCCAACATTAAATTGCCTGATCCTTCTTTTCTCTTCCAACTGTAAAGATTGTATTCTTTTTTTTTTTTACTCTCTTGCTCTTTTTCACTATATACCTGGATAAAAGTGAATTCTGGGAACTATGTGATAGAATCAATATTAGGCCATCTTGAAATCTTCTCAGCCAAAGAAAGTTCATTATTTTAAATTTAGCCTCAGGCCAATTCTTAGGGCAAAGGAAGAAAATGGCCAATATATTTTAAGACTGATTTCTAGTCTGCTGCTATCACTGTTCTCTTCTGAAATCTCCTGAGCTGGGCCTACATAGCTCACGTTTCTCTCAGCACTGTTTTCTTCCAAGTTCCTGCTAGGATGGTCTGCCAAGCCACTTGCAGTGTTCAAGCACTTTCCTAGTCCAAAGTCCCACAGCCTTCCACACTCATCTGAAAAGCACACAGCCTGTCCGCTCCCAGCAATGCCCAATGCTTGGTACCATCTTCCTAGCTACTGTTCTGTCGCTGTGAGAAAACCATGACCAAGGCTACTTATAGAAGTAAGAGTTTATTCAGGGCTGACAATTTCAGAGGGTACATCCATGACTTGATAGAGTGAGCTTGGCCTGATGCTGCTTATATTGTCTTAATTTTGGTCCCCAAATTGTTTGTGTGAGAATCTGCAGGTCCACACATAAGACGCTGTGGTACCCTGCCCCGGTTGGTTATGATTGGTAAATAAAGTTGCTGGTAGCCAATGGCTGAGCAGGACAGACAGAGGAAGGATTTTTAAGATTCCCAGGCTAGGGAGAGAGGGAAAAGGAAGGAAGGAAGAGATCCACCATTCCAGGAGAAGGAGAGAAGAGACACCAAGCCTGAGAAAATGCGGGACAGAGACCAGAGCTACCACGTGGGAGCAGGGGGAGACTCCAAGAGGGCTGCAGATCTGGGTCCAGGACAGTAAACATGGAATATAGATTTTAGTAAGTAATAGCTTGGGAATATGGGAGGGAGGTTGATTAGCCATGCGGAGGTTGGGAAGTGGCCAGCCATTGAGCTGTTTAAGGCATATCAAAATATAAAGGCTGTGTGTGTGTGTGTGTGTGTGTGTGTGTGTGTGTGTGTTTCATTTGGGAACCCAGAACATTGGGATGGGTAGTGAGGATGGCTGCCACCTCCAGGATCAGTTTGAATATTTAATTGGGTACTGCTAAAACTTGAAGGTGAGCAGGGCATCAGGAGGCAGGCATGGTACTGTGGGACCGTGAAAAGCAGTCTGTGTTTTGGTAGAGTGGTCAACTT
The DNA here is from genome assembly GCA_019843815.1 of Montemys delectorum. Taxonomy (NCBI): domain Eukaryota; kingdom Metazoa; phylum Chordata; class Mammalia; order Rodentia; family Muridae; genus Montemys; species Montemys delectorum. The sequence goes on along the minus strand of JADRCD010212190.1, from coordinate 30,989 downwards.
TCGGAGACTCAGTGAAAGATTTCACGAGGGACACGGAGACAGTAGAGTCGCATTCCCAGACACAGGCTGATTCCACGAGCCCTCCAACTCCACTAGCCTGTGCTATCAATCAAGTAGACAATGCTCCACACTCCCAACATTCTGGCTGGACTCTACCCTAAGTCATCTGACCACAGCCAGGTATGCCCCGCCCCACAGCCAGGTAGCCCAGCCCACCATATAAGGGGCAGTTTGCCCCCTCTCTCCTCTCCTTCCCTCTCCTCTTCCGCTTTTTCTCTCTCTTCCCTCTTAGCCTCTTTTATATTTACTTTCTCCTCCTCCCTTCCCCCTCTTCATGCCGGCCACGTGGAAATAGCCCCTACTTTCCCATCTCTTCTCTCTCCTTTCTAAAATAAGACATCTTACAACCACACATTGCCTCCTTTCAACTAAACTGGGCGTGTGGGCCTGGCGCTTACAGTTGAGAGACCTGACCACTTGCTTAGGCCTGCTGCGCCGAAACCACCCGGCACCACTTCCTGCCCCTGCCCCTGCCCTGCCCCTGCCTGCTTTCCCTTTGGCCTCAGGGAATACTGAGCAGCTCTGGGGCCCCCAATTCGTTCTCAGCTCCTGTGAGTTGTCCATAGTCGCAGACGACTCTCAAGGAGGGAGAACCTGTCAAGGACCCCCAGCAGCTGTATCCCTCTGCTCCTTGCCCGGACTGGGATTCTGAGGCATCACACAGCCAGACGCCTACCTGGCGGGACAGAGAGCGCATGGACAGACACTCGAGTCCACGCTCCACAGTATCAAACCTCTGGCAGGACTCAAGTCATCCTTCCCAATCCCTTTAGCTCTACCACTGCCCAGTGGCACCTACCTGGTGCCCAGCGTGGCAGAGCGCACCGCCTGGTTCACCACCTGCGGCAAGCACAGTGGTGGAGTGCACCATGGCTAGCCATGGCAGCGAGCGCTATGCCCAACATGGTACTAGAACAGTAGCTGAGAATTCACATCTTGAGACTCAACCACGAGGTGGAGTGTGAACACCACTGGAAATGGCTGGCCTTTTGAAAGCCTGCATCCTGTGACATGACAGCATCAAGGCCATGCCTCTTAATCCTTCTCAAACACTTCCATCAACTAGGGGACCAACTATTCAAGCCAGCGCAAATGAGATATTTAACATCTATAGATACCAATAGCAGTCTTTAGCTCATGGAAGGGGCTACCCTCTACATTCAGAATTAGGTGAAGTAGGCATGACTGTAATCTTAGCCTTTGGAGATACCGGCTGAAGCATCAGGAGCTCAGTGTCATGCCATTCTTAGCTACGGATCAAGCTGGAGGCCAGCCTGGGATCCATGAGACTCTGTTTGAAAATTCAAACCAAAACATTAACAATAACAACAATATATGTGCACACATAGACACACATAGATATACTTTACAGAGAAGTAAATAATTTAAAATAATTTTATATATATTTCCTAGTCCAAAGTCCTTTCTAAGTTGCCCACATTCCTCTGAAAAACAGCACAGTCAGGTCTTTCACAGTAATACCCTTCTCCTGGTACTGAGTTTATTCAGGACACACACACACACACACACATATACACACATACACACAGACACTTTGCAAAGAGGTAAATAATTATTATTTTTGGAAAATAGTTTCTCAATATAGCTCTAACTGTCTGGAATTTACTATAAATTCACAGAGATCCACCTGCCTCTGCCTCCTGAGTGCTGGGATTAAAGGCATGTGTCATTATGTCTGGCTAGAGAAGTAAATAATTTTAATTATTTTCACTATTACAGAATTATTTCCTATCTCTGTATTTTGCAAGTCATAAAAGTATTTAAAGTATCCTATGTTTATTTTTTATTTTTGTTTGGTTTTGGAGACAGGGTTTCTCTGTATAGCTCTCTGGCTGTCCTGGAACTCACTCTGTAGACCAGGTTGGCCTCGAACTCAGAAATCGGCCTGCCTCTGCCTCCCAAGTGCTGGGATTAAAGGTGTGCGCCACCATCGCCGGCAAGTACCCTATATATTTAAAAAGAGTCAGAAAAAAAAATGTCTCTAAGGTTTGGTACTGGGAATAGATGGTCAGTTGATTAATTCCCAACTTTGTAACACATTTAAGAAAAATAGATGGCAAACACCTTTAATCCCTGCACTTGGTGGGCAGAGGAAGGAGGAATATTTCTGAGTTTAAGGCCAGCCTTCCTGGTCACCCAAGGCTACACAGAAAAACCTTGTCTCAAAAAAAAAAAAACCATAAAAAGAAAAACACCATTTTAAAAAAAATCAGAATAACCCCCACCAGAAATAGAACTATTTATTTATTTAGAAACCAAAACATTAAAATAAATTACATATGGTAAAATATACTGTCTTAGTCAAGGAGGATATTATAATATAGGAAAATGAGTATTAGTGTTTATTCTGTATTTTGCCCTGGTCTTAGACAACGTGGGGACCAAATACCATCTTTTAGAGAGACCAGCTCTCTCTAAAATGTCTAAAAGCATTTCCTAGGAATACTTTATCACCTGACCTCACATATTGTCCCCCTCTATTCCAAATTAAGCTCTAGGAAGTTGAGAGCTTACCTTGTGACAAGTGCTATATTAGGCTCAGAGTAACTGTGATTTTTTTTTAAATTATCACTTTGAGTCTGAAGTCTGCAGGGGAAACTGACTGCTTCAAAAGATGCTCTGAGTCATGGGGAGGCTGAAGAAATCTGTGCTCTCCTCAAGTCTGGTTTATATATAAATTCTGCCCTTTGGTTCTACCTAAGGGTCTGAGATTCAGTCAAGTGTTAGTAAGTATCAAACACAGTATTTGTAAGTAACAAAGGCCTATGTAGAGGATACAGCCAGACTCTGTGTTGAGTTTAGAGGATAAAATGAAGCACAAAATCACATTTCTTGACTTGACTGTACTATTTTTTTTTTTTAAAAGACTTGCTTATTATATGTAAGTACATTGTAGCTGTCTTCAGACTCACCAGAAGTGGGCATTAGATCTCATTAGAGATGGTTGTGAGCCACCATGTGGTTGCTGGGATTTGAACTCAGGACCTTTGGAAGAGCAGTTAATGCTCTTAACTGCTGAGCCATCTCTCTAGTCCCTTGACTATACTTTCATTCTCCCAGTAAAAGCAGATATAAAGAAACTTCTATAGGGCTGGAGAGATGGGTCAGCAGTTAAGAGCACTGACTCCTCTTCCAGTACTGGTGAGCTCAAATCCCAGCAACCACATGGTGGCTCACAACCATCTGTAATGGGATCCAATGCCCTCTTCGTGTGTATGAAGTCAGGGTACTCATATACATAAAATAGATAAATAAATGTCTATTTAAATAAAAGAAAGAAACTTCAAGCAGAACTGTGATAGGCACACACCTTAAATCACTGCACTCTGGAGGCAGAGGCAGGGGGCTCTCTGAGTTCAAGGTCAGCCTGCTCTACAGACCTAGTTCCAGAACAGCCAGGGCTCCACAGAGAAACCCTGTCTTGGGGAAAAAAAACCAGAAAGAAACAAATGAACAAAAAAAAGAAACAAACAAAGAAAGAAAAGAAACTTCTAGGCAGGCTTAGTGGTTCATGTTTGTAATCCCAACACTTAGGAGGCTGAATTTGGACAGCCGCCAGTTTAGGGCCAGCCTGAGTTACATACCAAGTTCAAGTGAGCCTGGACTGGGCTATGGGATGGGAAAGGAAGGAAGGAGAAAGGGAGAAAGGGAAAAAAGAAGGAATTATTACTTCTTGTGACAATTGCCACAGGCAATAATTATTTCCTTCTTTTAAAGTTTCTGGAATTCTAGTATTTAAAAAAAATCTATTGCATTTATTATTTATTTGCATGCACATGTGTATTTATGAATATAATGTGTCAGGGCTTGCATGTGTGCACCAGGGGCTTGCAGGAGTTGTTCTCTCTACCTGTGGGTCTGAGAGATTAAAATAACTATGGTCATCAAGCTTGACGGCAAGTACCTCATTTGCTGAACTATTGCAGTATTTTTTATTTTTAAACACTTAAAAATTTAATTTTATGTATATCAATACTTTGTCTGCATGTATGTGTATGTACCACATGCGTTCCTTGCACTTAGAGAGGCCAGAAGAGAGAACTGGATCCCCTGCAAGTAGGGTTACAGATGGACGAGCCAGGAAGAGGTCTCTGCAGGAGCAACAAGTGCTCTTAACAGCCGAGCCCTCTCTCCAGCTAATGTTTACTAAATTTCTGCCCTGTTCAAGAAATGTGTTAATTGCTTGAGATATAGAAACCAGGACAAAACAGCTGTCATATTTGTTACTTCTGCTTCACACTAATGGAATCCTACATACATGAATCAACTTGTTTTTATTAAATAGCATGTCAGAAATATCTTTGGAAATTATGGGGCTGCATAATGTGACTGTATCATAATTTACCACTGTCATAACTAGTAGGTTGAATACTGTATCCCAAAGATGCTCACAGTCAGCTGTCTTTTCTTGTGTTTTGTTAGTATTTGTTTGTTCTGTGGGTTTTAAATTTTTATTTAACTTTTTATTGATTCTTTGTGAATTTTACATCCTACACCACAATCCAACTCATCTCCCTGTCCCTTGGTATCTGCCCTTCCTTTCACCCTTGCAACGTGGGCCACAAAAGAAAAAGAATCTCTGTGGAAGCTGCAGCGTGTCACAGTGTGTACACCCTTTTGTCCACACATCTACTTGTAAATGTTCATTGCAAGAGTCATTGGTCTGGTTCAAAGCCTCTGGTTTCTGCTACTCTGGTTTTCAGATACTCCGTCCTTGCTCTGTATTATGCATCTGTAGGACCCACCCCTTCAGTAGCTCCAGCAATTCATCGATTGGGTAGACCTGGGTCTGGGTCTAGCTCCGTGTGGTGGTAGCTCTGCCAGCTCTCCTGCACCCACACCACCAGGATGAGCTGTCCATAACTGCCCCAGTTAGCTTGTTCAATGCTGCAGCTGGCAGGCAAGGGGCAGGGCCAGCTCTCCCACTCTCAGGCCCTTGGGGCCAGCTCACCCCAGCCCACATCACCAGGGCCAGCTCTTACTGTGCTGTCTAGGCAATGTGCAGGGCTCACTCTCCTGAGTACTGCTGCTGGTAAGGGGCAGGGACAGCTCTCCCATGTGCCACATGTGGCAATGGGGGGTGGGGTGGGGCAGGGGAGGGCATGGCTCCAGGCTGGGGATTATCTCCGGTGTGGACTCGGGTTTTATTTTTAATTTTTAAAGATTTATACTTAACTTTTGAGCTATTTTTGCAGGCACATGGGCTTTTTGATTTTTGGAGGTGAGGTCTTACTATGTACCCCAGGCTGGTCTCAAATTCAAGTTCCCACTTCTCAAACCTCCCAGCTGTGGACTTCCTGGTATACACCACTATATTCTGGTGGACTCTTACCCTTAAGACCGGGTAGATTATTTGCATAGAATTCCACCTAAGTGAGTTCATAATACAAATGTCTAGTTTAGGAGAACTGGGTAGAATTATGACATATTCTGATTTTCTACCTTAGTAAGTACTGCTAAAATTTGCCAGGCACCATGTTATTGGCATCTTTTGGATTGAATTTAGGATATTAGATTTGATGGCCTTGACCTGCTGAGCCATTCTGCTGGTTCAGCTCTGATGTTTATCTCATTCGACACCCAGAGTTCTTCTGTCCATTCTAATGAGATGTTACAGTGCCATGATAGAGCTGAAAGTGAAATGTAAGAGCCTGCTTTTTCCGTGTGGAGATGTTTTGTGTTTGGGATTACAGGTGTATACTCCATCGCACCCAGACAAAGGTAGTGGTGTGTGTGTGTGTGCGTGTGCACATGTGTCTGTTTGTGTTCATATATGTGCATGTGTGTGCATGTGTGCGAGCCTAGAACTCATGGCTGTCCTCTTGTGGTAACCTCTGCTTGCTGTAGCCTCCCAAATGCTGGCCATAAATGACCACATCTGACAAGATACTGTAAGTTAGTCTGATATGTAGAACAATGTGTACTTACTAAGAAGTCTGGGTGTATTATATCGTTTGGGAATACTGCAAAGCATTCACATACATTTGAATTTCTCGCATTTTCTTCCCAGGTGATCAACTAGCATTTTGATATCATCATCTTGGGTCTCTCACAGTTTTCTACCGCTAGCTTTTCTGCTTGCTGTATTCCTTACAGTTTTTTGAATTTATCTTTGTATTTTAAAAATAAATAATTAGCATAATGATTTTAAAAATTCTTTTTTTTTTTTTTGGTTTTTCGAGACAGGGTTCTCAGTGTAGCCCTGGCTGTCCTGGAACTCACTTTGTAGACCAGGCTGGCCTCGAACTCAGAAATCCGCCTGCTTCTGCCTCCCAAGTGTTGGGATTAAAGGCGTGTGCCACCACCACCTGGCTTTAAAAATTCTTATATATTTACTTTTGTGTGCATGTGTGTGAGCACGTATGTGCCGTGGAACATGTGTGGAGGTCAGAGGCCATCTTTTTCAGTAGTCTGCTTTTTCTTCTGCTGGCTGGGTTCTTGGGATTTCACTTGGGTCACCAGGCTTGGCAGTAAGCCCCTGTACCTGTGAAGCCATATATACAATAGTAGAGAATTTTAAAGACACATTCTCCATCTGTCTCCTAAGCTAATCTCCCTAGACCAAATTACTGTACCTAGTTTCTCTGTATCCCCTGTGGAGTCTCCTTGTGTGCATTTTTATTTCTTTATTTTATTTCTTGTGTGCAGTCTTGTATCTTGCTTTTTTTTTATCCTAATATCTTTTAGGTGTCTTTTTATATGCCCATAAAGGTTAAACATCCCGAATATCAAAATCCAACATCTGAACCTTTATTTTCTGAGCTAAGTCTCCTATGCCCCCACACAAGAACCGACTCAGCTCTCCTAACCTACACACACACACACACACACACACAAAGAACTGACTCAGCTCTCCTAACCTTCACACACATACACACACACACACACACACACACACACAAAGAACTGACTCAGTTCTCCTAACCTTCACACACACACACACACACACACACACACACACACACACACACATTCCCCAGATATTAAGTAAAATACAATGAAAATAGTAAAGTGACCGGGACTTCACGAGTCCCTCCCTTATCCCCAGTGGAACTGTGACTGCTGTAACCTTTTGCAGGTCCTGTGCACGCAGTCACAGTCACTGTGACTTGATGTGAGCAACGGTCCAATAATGTCTGGAAACAACTCTAGTGGGGAGCAGAGGAAGCCCTGAGGATGTCAGGTCCTGAGTGGATGTGTGCTGTGAACTTGGACACTGCTTCACACCTGGAGGGAAGTGGCAAAGCCCACCTAAACCCCTACTTCTGCCCGGGCCTGAGCCCCAATCAGAGGGAAATGACGTTGACAGCACGTCCAGACAACTGTTTACCATAGCTCCCCTGCCCCATATTTATGCTGGAGACTGCTCCCCCCCAACTGCTCCTGTTTCTTGCTCCAGCTGATACCATAAACCCTGCCTCTTTATTTATCTGTAATAACCCCAGCTCCTCGTTCATCTGTGTACTAGATGTGCTAAGCTTCCAGCAGATCTGAAACCAGTCTTGTTGGTGAACACCATTAATCCCAGTATTGGGAGGAAGAGGCTGGTGGATCTCTGTAAACTGGAGGCCATCCTGACCTACATACCAATCCCAGGCCAACCAGGGCTAGACAGACAATCTGGGGAGTTGAATTCAGGGTCTTGGACATAAGTATACACTCTGTGGCTGAACCAACCTTGCTGACTTAAATTACAAGAGTCTCTTCACATACTCTCTAGAAGTCCAAGATGTCTTGAACAACTTCCACAATGCTGGGATTACAGGCTATGTGCTTAGCCACATGATCAATGCTATGTAGTTTCGTGATTTAAACTAAGGCTCTCTGCAGACTAGGCAAGCAACCTACCAACTGATCTATACCCCTAAGTTTTGAAAGTATGCTTAAGTAGGGTATGCTATCAGCCTCTATTTTGAAAACAGTAAAGCAAAAAGTTTTCTTGATAATACATTTATGAAATTATTATGAGCATACTTATTATGCTCTGGGCATTTGTGTGTGTGTGTGTGTGTGTGTGTGTGTGTGTGTGTGTGTGTGACAAGGTCTCACTGTATAGCCCTGGCTGGCTGGACCTCAACCTCATTATAATCTAGGCTGGCCTCGAACTCGCTGCAGTCTACCTGTCTGTGGCTCCCGAGTGCTGAGATTAAAGTCATATGCTACCATACCCTACAGGGCTCTACTTTTGTAGATAAAAACTCACAAAGAAACAACTTAAAATGATAGAATTTATTTTAATATGATATATGTATTCACAAATACTATTTTAAAAATAAGCATGTAAATGATAATTATAAAACATAAATCAGCCCTAATTTAATATTATCAGAAAAGAGAACAAATATAGAAGTCAGTCTAACATTGTTGCATTTGCCTTTTAAAGTCAGAAGAAACACTTAGCACATTATAATTTATCCTTTTTCAGTTTCCTGTTACCATGAATGCCCCTCTTGTAACTTATATTCAAATCACGACAATCTCTTAACAGTTATTAAAGTGCTATAAGTCACCTAAGCTGAGTAGTCTAAAAATACTAGCCTACACTGAAACCCTGAGGAATTAAAATCTTTTTACACAATAGTTTTGGTTAAGTGCAATTATGTTCCATAAGGACTACTTAATTGTAAGGTCATATTTGGTAAGGCATAGGAAAAATAAGATCTACTACAGTAACGATCTAAACTATCTGTAGTTTCCTGCTAAAGAGTTGTTTTACTTCCCCAAGAAGGAGTGTTTGCACATCATGCTGGGCCTCTTCCCCACCTGCCGCCTCATCAGCTTTACCCTCAACTGCTGTAACAACAGTGGTTCAGGCTGAACGCAGGCAGGAAACTACATGTTGGAGAGTTCATGTCCATGCTCAACCACAGCCTGTACAAACTGCTTGAAGACGCGATCCATGTAAGTGCATTGCCTAGGCCAGATTCCCTCCAGAAAACCAATATGGCCTCCACAGGCTGTAAGGACCAAAGCCACGTAAGGGTTTTGCTTAGCAGTTTCTATTGGGATAGCTTGAGGAATTGAAGCAGTAAAGGCAAGAGGAAGTAAAAAGAGAGGGGAGGAGGGGAAGAGGAGGGGAGACACAAGGAAATGAAGTGGGGGGAGGGGGAGAGAGGGAGGGACAGGAAAATGGGACAGGGAAGGGGAGAGAGGGAGAGAGATCATTAACTTTTTTGTTAGGAAAAGTATACTTTATCATTTCTAATCAGTAAAAACTTTAAACAAATACTTGTAATGAGTAACCATCCATATTATAATAATTCATATTTATAGTATTGTGCTAGATCACTATTTTTAAAAGAATCAATCCAAGATTTTATAAAACCTAAAAATACAGGTTGTTTCTTGATCTGTTGAGATGGCTTGGGTACCACGGTGCTTTTGTAGAGCCTGGTAACCAGACATCGTTCTGTAGAGCCTGGTAACCTAATCTTTGGGACAAACATGGTATAGAGACACAAGTACCTCTGACTTGCACATGTGTGCCATAGTGCCCGTGCACATGTGTGGACTCATGTGCACAAACACACAGAATATAAGATACAATAAAATAAAAATATAGGCTGATTCTTGTTTTGAGAAATTAATACTAAGCTAACCTTTGTGAGAGTTGTAAATCCATTCTATATAATTTTGATTAACTCTACATGAATTTAAATTTCTAAAGATAATTGATATCTTTACAAAGGACTTAAAATTCTAAATATACCATATGTGTGTGTGTGTGTGTGTGTGTATACACACACACACACACACACACACACACACATATATATATGAGGCAGACATATAAAGGTAGCAAAAATAAAAAGAAATGAAACTGACCAATGGTGATGCATGTTTACCATCTAAGTCTGGGTGATCATCTTTTTCTATCTTTCTGATTTTCTGTTTACACTCAACAGAAAGTGAGGTATTACTGGTAAACAGCTGAAGTGAAATATAAACCCACTCTAAACAGCAGTGTCTGCATGTTCTCCAGCAAGTCTACTTCTAGCAGAAGTTTTAAGGGCAGGAATTAAAGGTATTTTCTTTTTCTCCCAGGTTTTAAAGGTTTTACTTTTCCCCCAGACAGTGGGGGGAAAGTATGTGTGCGTGCGTGCGTGCGTGCCTGCGTGCGTGCGTGCCTGCGTGCGTGCGTGCCTGCGTGCGTGCCTGCGTGCGTGCGTGCCTGCGTGCGTGCACAGGCACGTGCTCTCACCCCACAGATGAACTGAGAACCTCGTGAATGCTCAGCCCTCCCACTGGGCTGCACCCCAGCACTCTCAGTTTCTAACCCTGATCGCTACAGTCTCATCAGAACAAAATGCTTTGCCACTCTGCAGTCATGTGAATAATGTAGCGGCCTGTTTCCTCAGGCTGCAGACAATTGTCCACTATGTGGTAACACTATCTTAAGGGCCTGGGAAAAAATAGGAAATAATGAATTTAAACTTTACCCTAATGAATCGGGTTAAATGTTGGGAAACTCATTTGTAGCAGAGGCAGCAAAGTATCAAAATGGATAGAGAAATAGCAGATCTTATCCAGTGAAGTTACATGAGACAACTACCTCTAAAGCCAGCTTCATTTTCTCCTCTATAACCAGAGGCCCAAAGTGCCAGCTATTGAAAATCACCTCTGGTTAAACCAACAGCGGGTGATTTAAAATATTGTGTATGTTGGGATTCTCTAAAACTTTTACAATGCATATGTTACACTTGGGATGGGGTAGCTTTCCTTTTCTAGGTGACTGAGCTCAGTCCCTCTCACGTGCTGGGAAGAACCCTCCCACCGAGCTCCACCCCAGCACCAAATAAATGCTTTTAACTGAGTAGCTGGAGGAAAGGTTTAAAGGATTTTTTGAGAGACTGGAGAGAGGAGTTGGTGGTTGCAAACATGAGTTGATCTTCCAGAGGACCTGCATTTGGTTCCCAGCTCCCACATGGTAGCACACAACCATCTGTGACTCCAGTTCCAGGAAATCTGACTTCCTCTTGTGGCCTCTGTGGCACTAGGCACAGACATGCATGCAGGCAAAACACCCCATACACATAGCACTGATTTTAAAAAGACGTTTTTGAGCTAGACACTTGAAATAACAGAACATGGGCAGTTAAGGCAAGAGGATCAGAAATCCAAAGCAAGCCTGAACTACACAACGACATCCCATGTTGACAACAACAAAAGCAACAACTGCCCTTAAAATGTCATCCACAACACCTAGAGGACAAGCCTACAGGACTCTACTGTCAGTAAGAGAACATGCGTGCTTACACTTGTTTTTCTTAAATGTTTTAACAGTCAGGAGACTTCTTTTTAAGGTTTTAATTGCTTTAAATTATGTATGTATGGGACAGGATATGTACACATGAGTGAAGTGCCTGTGGAGGCCAGAAGAGGCCCTAGGTCTGGGGCTAGGGCTGATTCCAAGTTGCCTGGGTGCTGGGAACTGAACTTGAGACCTCTGCCAGAACATACATGCTCTTAACCACCGAGCTATCTCTCCTGCCCAACTGCTATTCTTGAATTAAGACATTATAAAGTTAATTTTGGAATAATTGTCTCTCTTACAGCATCCAAGGGAAAAGACTAGACTGTTTTTCTTTAGAGAGGAACGCTTAGTCCAAATTTGCTTCCAGCATTGAAGTGCTCAAGGACACTGTGTTTTTAGATTCTTTTTCAGGTTAAAGGGAAGAAAACTTCAAACTCATTTACTCTGGGACTCTGGGAAGAAGAGGCAAACAATGACAGATTCTCCCCAGGCAAAGGAGCATAATCTGTTGAAAGGGCCAGTATTTGAGAGGAATGGTTATACCCACACATGAACATACAAAATAGCAGAGTTCTAACTGGGCTGAATCTGTGATAACAGACAGGACCCTGAGACACTGAACACGTGACCTGAGACACTGGATGCTATTAGGAAAGCTGAACTTCTGTTTGCTTGTTCTGTATTTTGAGATAATATCTTGCTAGCCCAGGCTGCTTTTTATCTTACTAAGTTAAGGCTGGACCTAAGCTCTTTTCACTTCTTGCCTCAGTGTCCCAAGTGCTGGGATTACAGGCATGTAAGCATCATTCTAGGCAGCTTAAAAAATCATAATGGAAGACATTATATGACCAGCCTTTTTTAAAAAAATCATTATTTCTTAAAAAAAAAAAAAAAACCAATATTTTAAAAGTTAAACCAGGAACCAGGGAGCAAGCTTGGCAGTTTGGAGCACTTGCTGCTCTCCTAGAGGATCCTGGTTCAGTTTCCAGCACCTAGGCCTTGTGCGTAGATCTGCAACTCCAGTTCTAGAGCATCTGTCACCTTCTTCTGGCCTCGGTGGGCACCAACACACATAGACAAACACAGAATTAAAACTAGCAAATGAGTCTTTGAAAAAGAAAGTTATTTCATGCCAAAGTGTGTAGCCGGACAATACTCACCGTGGCTGGGCGAGAACACGTCATCGGCAGCATTCAGGCACAGCACCGGGATGCCCACCGACTTGAGCCGGCGGTTTGGACTGGCATCGGTGTAGTAGTCATCGAGTGTAGGGTATCCGAACATGACCGAGGTGAACCGTCTGTCAAACTCTCTGATGGACTTGGCCTGGAAAACAAAACCAGACGGAATGGGCTCTTGGAGTCACAAGAGGAGATGAACAGATCAGGAAAAGCTCCGTCTCACCTTCATGACCTGGTCCATGTCAATCTGCTCCACAAACATATGCCGGTGCCTGGAACAAGACAGATGTCAAAACGAAAACTTAGCATCATCTCTACCTTAGTCATACCTGAAATATATAAAAGCAGATATTATAAAGTCTGGTACGGGGCACAAAGCTGGTACTAAAATAATAGGCTACACCTGTTTCTATCTCCCATCTTTCCAGGGCTCCGTGTGGGTCCTAAGGATACACACTACATGCACAGGCTTTCATTTCACGGCAAGTACTTTACCCACTGAGCCACCTCCCATCCCAGAAATTACCTCTCCATCATCCTAGTATATAGATTAGAACTAATTTCTTATAAACTTGTATTTTAAACCTTGGTCACTTTTTCCTTCCTTCTGTTTAGTTTTTTTTGCGACAGCCCTAGCTGCCCTGAGGCTCAGTCTGCATGCGCCACTATACCTGGCCCTGGTCACTTTTCTTTCATGATCAATATATATCCATCTAATAGCAGAGGTAGAGATTGTACCTAGAACATAGCGTCCTCATATCCTACCACTGAGTTTCATCCTTAGGCCCTCAACTAATACTTTAATCCAAGTGATTCTTCACTTTTTCTTGCAACTATTTCTATTTCAATGACCATGTCAGTGATAATTAATAACCACTACTGTAACAAATAATGACATGATTCTTTAGTATTTTAGCAATATTTATATTCAATATTTGTAACTAAACAAGTAGGTAAATCCAGTGTTAGATAACAACATTCAGGATAATAGTTTTCATTAAATCACATACATATAAATTTCATTAAAATCACACACATAAAATATACATAACTACATATATATATATATATCAATTCATTTAAAAATGCATGGTAGGGATGGGGTGGGGCTCAGTGATTGAGCATGTGCCTAGCATGTATGAGATCCTAGATTCAATCCCCAGCTCTAAGCAAACAAACAAACAAATAGTATTAGTCACTAAGAAAATAAGACTAGGGGCTGGTGAGATGGCTCAGCAGTTAAGAGCACTGACTGCTCTTCCAGAGATCCTGAGTTCAAATCCCAGAAACCACATGGTGGTTCACAACCATCTGTAATGAGATCTGATGCCCTCTTCTAGTGTGTCTGAAGACAGCAATTCATACATAAAAATCAATCTTAAAAAAAAAAAAAAAGAAAGAAAGAAAATAAGACTAGAACCACCTGTATGCTTTGTGTCGACATGCTGGATTCACTTTAGGAGGTGCTCAGTTCCAGAAAAATGGATGCAAAGACATTATTGTGGAAACATAAGAACCATGAGCTATGACTATACAAATGAACTACATTCTATTTCTTTCATATTTTGAATAAATATTCTTAAAATGAAAAAAAACACATTTATTTGGTGTCTACATGTGTACACCAGTGTGTGTGTAGAGGTCAAAAACCTCTTTCCACCTGTGGGTCACAGGGATTGAAAGGTCATTAGGCTTGGTGACAGGTGCCTTCACCTGCTGAGCCATCTCACCGGCTTCTAGTTTCTCATTTCTAAAACACACCATGCTTGTAAGAACATGCTTAAGGAGCTGTATTATTCAACATGAGGCACTCACTTCAATGTTTGTTTTTTGAGTCAGGTGTGGTGGTGTGAACGGGAATGGCTCCCACAGACTCATGTGTTTGAAAGCTCAGCCCATAGGGAGTGGCACTGTTAGGAGCTATGGCCTTGGAGGAAGCGTGTTACTGTGGGGCAGGGCTTTGAGGTCTCAGAAGCTCAAGCTGTGCCCAGGGTGGCACACGGTCTCTCTGTCTACTGTATGATAACAATGCGGATGTAGATCTCTCAACTCCTCCTCCAGCACCACGTCTGCCTATGTGCCCCCGTGCTTCCCGCCATGATGATAACACTATACCTCTGAACTGTAAGCCAGTTCCAATGGAATGTTTGTAAGAGTGCTATGCTCACGGTGTCTCTTCACAACAATAAAAGTCCCACAAGACAGGGTCTATCTATGTAGCCTAAGCTGTCCTCGAGCTCACCTTTTAGACCAGGCTAGCTTTGAATTCAGAGAGCTGCCTGCTTCTATTTCCTGAGTGCTGGGATCAAAGGGGTGTGTGATCAGCCCAGCTGCATAGGACACTCTTAACATATTACCTGAGGAAGAATTAGGTTTGGGAAAGATTAACAACCAGGAAATCTAAAGAAACAGCCCAAACACATCACCAAACACACTCCATGCTAATGTCGTTTTCAGAATAATTTAGAATAGCAACCTTCAAAGCAGTGTTGGAGGGGTGGGAGGGTAGGGAGCTGGGGTGGGGGCACAGACATAGACAGAATGCAGCATTATTACTTTTATCTATCTATCTATCTATCTATCTTTTTTTTTTTTTTTCCAGACAGAGTTTCTCTGTGTAGCCCTGGCTGTCCTGGAACTCACTCTGTAGACCAGGCTGGCCTTGAACTCAGAAATCAGCCTGCCTCTGCCTCCCAAGTGCTGGGATTAAAGGCGTGTGCCACCACTGCCTGGCTTTTATCTGTATTTTTAACTTACAATTTTTGGTATGCATTCATAATTTGGAGACTATTTTGGTGTTGAGGTTTGGTCTTGCGGTCTATTGCAACGATAAGTGTAGATCTCCAATACCTGGAGTCTGCACATAGACCTAAGTGATGTATGTGACCCTGCCCCCAAGTTATTTCTGATTAGTAAATAAAGATGCCAACAGCCAATAGCTGGGCAGAAGAGAGTTTCCTGGGCTTGGGGCCAGAGGAAAGCCATTAGGGAGAGAAGGTGGAAGAGCAAGAGAAGCTGCCTTGGATTAGGAGAAACATGGACACATGACTCCAAGGGCTGGCCAGCTGGAGGCAAGAGCAGCCTGGGTGGAACACTGTCAGTAAGAACACAGGGTTACTGATAGGTAAGTACATTCTGATAGCACAGAGGCTGGGTGTCCACCCAGCTCTTGTGCTGTTTAAGGCTTATTGTAAATATAAAGGTTGCGTATGTCTTTTATCCTGAAACTAAATATCAAAGGTGGGGTAGAAACCCCAGGTTGGGATTAAAAATTATTATAACATTTTGGCACAGAAATAAATAAATAAATAAATAAATAAATAAATAAATAATATAATATAATATAACCTGAAATTTCATAGTGCTGGGTTCTATAATCTAAAATGTTTGGCAACAGAAGGTTTGAACTATGACTTACTTCTTAACTGAAGACTGGAGGCAAGTTGTTAAGTAGTAATTAAAAAGTAGCCAGTTCAGCGGCCTCTCCAGCGACTCTGAGCAAGCAAAAGTGTTCCAGCCAACGGAAAACGTTGCAGCTGCCATCAGAGGGGTTTTGGACCCAATTTTACCCAAGTAATTCAGAAGCAGCATTCTAAAATAGGGAGAAACGAGACTGTGACTGGTTACATCTCTTAAGACACCTCCTTTCTAACCATGCACTCCATCAGAACAAGGCAGGAGTCAGTAAGTAACCAATGCAGGCAGTCCAGAGTGATCTTGAACACTCTATAGGATAACCTTGACTACTTGACCCTTTTGCCCAGCCTGGGACCCTGTACCATCATCCACGACTACTATTTTAAGTCCTGCACATTGGAAAGATTACCTTTGTTCTCATGATTTCCTCATATTCATATTCTTAGATTTTTTTACATGTATCTATTTGTGTGTGTGTGCATGCCACGACGTGTGAGTGGAGGTCAGAGGACAACTTGCCAGAGTCCGACACCTTCCACCATGTGGTTCCAGGGGGTTGAACTCAGGCCATTAGACTTGGTGGCAGGCACTTTTACCCAGAGACATGTCATTTGTCCATATTCATATTTCTATTTTAAAGTACCTTTTTCTCTCCCTGAAACAGGATCTTGCATTCTCCCACCTCTGCCTGGGAGGATACATGTGCACCCTATGCCTGGCCCACATGCTTACTGACACCTCACTTGACTAAACTGTGAGACAGACCACATTTATTCCTGCATGCTGCTGCTTATGGTGGAGAAATCAAATCATAAGAACAGGAAAGATCCGCTCCCACCGAGTTCTCTAACTCGGCTGCATACTGGGATCGCATAGGGACTTTAGAAACTACTGGTGTCTGGATCTCATGCACTGAGCTCCTGAGGTCACCGGTCTGTGTGGCCACTGTCCTTTCTCACTCATGATCTCATGCACTGAGCTCCTGAGGTCACCGGTCTGTGTGGTCACTGTCCTTCCTCACCCTTGATCTCATGCACTGAGCTCCTGAGGTCACTGGTCTGTGTGGTCACTGTCCTTCCTCACCCTTGATCTCATGCACTGAGCTCCAGAGACCGCTGGTCTGTGTGGTCACTGTCCTCACCCATGTACCTTGTGTCCCTCAGGGAGACTCTACAGTACTCTGCAGTCTCAGGCTAGACTTTCTAGGCTGTAGCAGAGCATTGGCCTTAAAGTTGCCGATTTTCTCTTCCTTATTATGTCCGGTCACATGTTTTCCTATGTTCCTATGTTCGTTTTATTTAATTTTCTCAATTCTAGCCAACTTCTATTTGAGTAAGGGGGACAATAACTGAGTTAGAGCTCAACAGTTCTAAGTATGAAGGATGAGGCCATAACCTACCACTCACTATAGCTTCTGTACATAGTTTCTTTAACAGACTAGGTTCTGAAATAGGAGAAACAGCTAAAATACTCTCTCATTATCTTTTACAATTCAAATCACTGACAAAGGTAGGGAATTTTTATGAAAAGTAGACATCTAGCTTTTGAAAATAATTTTTAAATTTTTTTTAAAAAAATTTAAATTACATTTATTTATTGTGCGTATGTGTATATACATGCATGTATGGTCTATAGCAAGTTTGTGGAGATCAGAGAACAATTTGAGGGAGTCAGTTCTTTCTGCTATGTAGAACCCAGGAAAAAACTCGGGCCATCATGCAGGCAGCAAGCGCCCCCACCTCCTGAGCTGTCTTGTCAGCTCTGATAATGACTGTTGTCTCGAGACAGTTTACTCTTTTTAGCTCCGGCTGGCTTGAAACTTGTAACCCTCCTCCCTCAGCCTCCAGGAATGCTAGAATTACAGACGCGCTCCATCACACATGACTTGAAACTGACCCTTTAGAATGACCATATGACTTGCATACAGTGCTATGGTCACTGAGCCCTTTGAAGGATGTTTTCTGTCCTGGGAAGAGTTTACCGTAATGCTCTCTCTCATATGGTAACTTTACACTTCAGTTGGAGTCATAATGGCCAGAGGCTGGTAAAATACACAAATCAGAATGCTTGGAAAAGAAGGAGAAAGACCCTGAAATAGGGACAACCACATCTTTAGAGGTAATTCCTGGTTATTACTCAGGAATGAACGAATGTCAAAGTGCTACCCCCAAAAAGTGATTATTTTACCTTGAAAGAAGGATCCCATTCTCTCATCAATTGGGAGGGGGCACACGCTGGGGAAACAGAGCTAGATAGAGAAAGAACTCATGGACTAACTGTTTAAACACCAAAGGATGGACTTTATTTGGCAACTATATATCAAACTATAAAACTAAATAACACACAACAGGGGCAGTGCAGGTTCTCTATCCTAAGGAAGTAAAGGCGAGCTCTGGATACTTAGTGACGTTCAGGAAGTGCTGTCACTTGCTCTGGTGTGTGATCATGTTATGACTTTACAGAAAGGGACAACTCTGGCACTTAGAGCTACCAACTGAAACATTAACAGACTTCCTTCTGTGATCCAAGGCTGATGCACTGTGTAGGCAAGCAAGATCCCATCCCATCTGCCTGTTCCAGAATCCACTTCTAGGGACAGAAGCTACTGTCCAGGGACAGAAGCTTCATCAGACACTGAGTTTGAGAAGAACAGATACCACATTTATTGTAGATCACAGATCAAAGCCCAGAAGTGATTCAAGTGACTGATTTATCATTTTGAGGTACCAGGAACTGAGCGCAGGTCCTCCCACATTCTAAGCACATGCTTGACTCATCTGAAATACTAATAAAATGATGACTGGGTGTTAGGTAATAAAGGATGGACTGGAGACGTGGGTGATGCTGGCGAAACATGCTGATGATTACTGAAGCCGGGGAAATGACTATGTAGGGATACTCTTTAGTTTTTATTTTATGTGTTTGGAATTTTCTTTTTATTTAAAAAGTATTTACCAACTCACTGGGAGAATAGAATCTGGTTCTAAAACTGCAGTTTCTTGACTTAACTCAGTTCTGGCTCAAAGCCCACCCTTGGCCCCAGGCCTCAAGGCACTGGGTAACCCCAGTCCACGGCTCACCGGGCATTAAAACTCTTGCTCAACTATGCTTTTGTTGGTTGCATCTCTAAAAGAAAAAGAAAGTGCACCCACTTGGGAATGTATCACAGTGCTAGGCAACTAGAAGGGGTGATTCCTTCAAATAATTTACAAGACATTAATATTCAGAGGCTGGAAAAACTAATCTAATGGTCAGACCCTGCCCGAAGTTTCAATGCTGGATGAATAGGCCTTTTCCAAGAGCTTCTGAATAGACAACTGGGGCCTCTTTATGTAAGAGCTAGCCTTGAAAAAAAAAGTCATGAATTTATATGATTAGGGGAAGGAGCTCAGCCCCCACTCCGTCCTTTCAGGCTCCTTGTGTGAGCTAAAGGAAAGAGCTGCTACATTGTGTCCATTAAGCTCGACTTGGAGATTCCACTTGTTTCCTCACTGTTCAGAGTTCTTCCTTTACTAGGTCAAGTCAGACCTTCCATGCTAATGTACGACAGATTCTTTATCAGAATCTCAAAAGCTCTGGCTAGAGCCTATCTCAGAGTCTGTATGTCGTTCATGGAGGACTCTAAGATGTTCTGAACATCGAGATGGCAGAAATATCCAGAATATAAAGTTAAGTAAAACATTTTCTGTTTTAAATGTTGACTGGCTTTAAAAACAGCTAAAAAAGAAAAAGGGTGAATCACTTTTATGTATGTCTGCACGCTTGTCTGTGTACCATGTACATACAGTGGCCATGCAGACCACAAGAGGGCACTAGAACCCCCTTGAACCAGAGTTATAAATGGTTGTGAGCTGCCATCTGGGTGCTGCAAACTAAATCTCTATAAAAGCAGCAAGTGTTCTTAACTTTTAAGACACCTATCTGCCGGGCAGTGGTGGCGCACGTCTTTAATCCCAGCACTTGGGAGGCAGAGGCAGGCGGATTTCTGAGTTCGAGGCCAGCCTGGTCTACAAAGTGAGTTCCAGGACAGCCAGGGCTACTCAGAGAAACCCTGTCTCGAAAAAAAAAAAAAATCAAAAAAAAAAAAAAATCACACCTATCAAGCCCCCAAAATTAGCTTTTGAAATAAAGGCAAATGGTCATTTAATGTGCCTGAGCACCAGTAGTGTAGAATAAAATACATTCTAATATATTCTAATGAAAAATAGATTAATAGCATTAATCTTATAGGGTTTGGTGGGTGAAATCTGTATTAAGTATATAGTTATATATTGAGTCTATTTTTAAATGATTTATTCTGTTGATAAAATAAGCAAAGATTTGCAAAAGAGAATTTTTCATTAGATAAAACTTTTAAAAAATGAAATACAATGGTTTGGGGTAGAGATATGTATTAACTACTTTATTCAATGGTAAAGTGTTTGCCTAATATGTACCGATTCAATCCCCAACACAATAAAAAATTAATTAATTAAATTAAAGGTAAGTTTGAACAATGGTGAAGAGAGATCTAAAGGACAAGAAAATACTAGATAATAGCTTTAGATTTCCTTCAGCTTGTTCTCCCTAACACACACGCACATGTACACATACATGCACACAATACAATTAAGCAGTTATTTTCATCTATTCTTTTTTTTTAAAAAGATTTATTTATTTATTTCATGTATGTGAGTACACTGCAGCTGTCTTCAGACACACCAGAAGAGGGCATCGGATCCCATTACAGATGGCTGTGAGCCACTGTGTGGTTGCTGGGAATTGAACTCAGGACCTCTGGAAGAGCAGTCAGCGCTCTTAACCACTGAGCCATCTCTCTAGCCCAATTAAGCAGTTATTAATGTCAGAGATAACTCAAATATACGCGTGACAATTGATAGTCCACAGTTCCAAAAGGGAGCCAGAGCCTCTCCACCTGAGGCACTTGCTGCTTTACCCGAGGGCCTGAAGCTGGTTCCTAGCACTCGCACCAGGCAGCTCACAACTGCCTGTCACTCTAGCTCCAGGGGATCCAGCACCGCCTCCTGGCTGTCTCAGGCACTGCACACCCTGGCATGGCGTACACATACACAAGTACACATACATACACATAAATAAAAATAAACCCTTCAAAAAATTACAAATAAATCCCAATGTAAGGCAAGCGCCCAGACCATTTTAGCTTAACAAAGCACCTGGAATGGAGAGTAATACGTCTGTCTATGTGGCTGCTCCCCAAGAAGGGCTCGCTGTGCCCTTTGCATCACAGGACCCAGGAAAATTCTCAAATCCGTCTGGGCTGCCTCCTTCATGCCTTCTTTCAGCTGCACAGAAGAACTCGAGCACACCTAGTTAAGTGCTGAGCTAGCTGGTGGTCCTCGCAGGCAGGCCTTAGACTGCTCCCCTCTCAGGCATTTTACAAAGAAGAGTCCTTACCCTCCCATGGACACGCCTGCGGCCAGGAAAGGGGCCCCGGGGTGCAGGCCGTGCACGTGGTGGATGACGGCCTCCAGGTCCTCAGTGTTCGCACAGCAGTAAGTCCGCGGCGTCTGCGCGAGAAGGGCATCATTGTTAAAAGATAAGCGGGACAGTTTCTACAGAGTAGAAATGCTTAATTTAAAAAACAAGCAAAAAATTCACAAATACACGAAAACCATAGCTTGTACATATTATTAAAAGAATACACACATCTGCCACTTAAAAATTCAACATGATTTGGTGGCACTAAGAAAAAAATCCTTGAATCTACAAGGAAAACTTGTCATGAACAGGACAAACCTGGTACAAATGGCTTCAATTAAAACATGCAAATACGTGGGGCTGGAGAGATGGCTCAGTGGGTAAGAGCACTGTCTGCTCTTCTGAAGGTCCTGAGTTCAAATCCCAGCAACCACATGGTGGCTCACAACCATCTGTAATGAGATCTGATGCCCTCTTCTGGTGTGTCTGAAGACAGCTAAAGTGTACTTACATATAATAATAAATAAATCTTTTAAAAAAAACATGCAAATACGCAATGTGTGAGAGAAAATGTAGAGAATTACATTTAACAGAAAAAAATAATGTATGTTCCCTAAATGGCAAGATAGTTCATTATTAAAAGAAAGCAAGCAAGCAAGCAAGCAAAAAATATTTTCAGATAGTGCTACAAAAAGGTTAAAGTGCCGAGTATGCTGCTGTCTATTATGTTAAGTGCTTTTTATTGCTCATATATGGAAGAGAATTTATTCTACTAAAGCAGAGGTTTTAGACAACTCATATTTCCAACTGGGTGGGAGGGCCTGCTTAGTCTTACAGTAATGAGCCAACCAGTGAATTCTGTTCTCTATCAGAAACATTATCCTTTCCTTTTTGTCCCTCTCAAGATGCTTGTGGACAGTGATCATTTTCTTAATCAAATGGTAGAGATCCGTAGGGAGACCAGGAACAAGGCCTTCAGACTGAAGAATTCTCAAGATTTTATTACCAGTCGCAAAACGGACCTGTGTCACAGCATGTGAGTCCCTCGGGATCACATCTAACTGGGAGTCAGACCTTTCTTGGCCAGTTTGTTCCTTTGTCCCTTCATGTAGTCAGTGGTCAGCTTCAGCCATGTGGGGACAGTACATCAGTAAGGCAATGCTGACTAGGATGGGTCTGTCCCTCGGAGTGTGCCTATGACCCATGATGGCAGCAAAGAGAGAACTTGTGACCCACATTTGTCATCCTAGCATTTGGAAGACACAGTGAGTAGATCTGAGTTCCTGGGTTATATGCCTGGGCTGCATATACTAAGGGGCAAAAAAGACAAGCTAACCTATGGCTAGTTTCTCCACCCTGAGTGTTGTCTGCCCAATAAAGAAGTGAGGTTTCCAGGAGCTGCCTTTATTTAGACAAGATAGTATAAAATTTGACTTATGCTTCCAGTTTCCATCTGTGCCTGGAGCTGACCCTATGCCACAGCTCTCCATATACAAAAAGCACTGGGAGAGAGCTGGTCTCCCAGGAGTGCTGACACACCTAACAGCACAGGTGAGACCACTACTTCTACTCAAATTCCTGGCCCAAGAGGGCCCCACCTGGAGCCCTCAGGACACAGGAACCAAGGAACAGCCTGGGACAGGATCCTTCAGAATTTTGTCCTTGTCCTGGAGCTGATCCCGTGCCACAGCTCTCCATACCTAAATTCTACCCAGAGAGAACTGGTCTCCCAGGAGTATGGATACACAGGCTTGCAGGAGGGACAAGCCACAGTCAGAGACAGCAAGACCAGCTAACACCACAGATAACCAGATGCAAAAGGCAAGCACAAGAGCATAAGCAACAGAAACCAAGGCTACTTGGCATCATCAGAACCCAGTTTTCCCATCACAGCGAGCCCTGTATACCCCCAACACACTGCAAAAGCAAGACTCTGATTTAAAGTCACATCTCATGTGACTATTTATGTCCTTCAAGAAGGACATAACTCCCTTAAAGAAATGCAAGAGAGGGTTCAGCTGGTAAGAGTACTGACTGCTCTTCCAAAGGTCCTGAGTTCGGATCCCAGCAACCACATGGTGGCTCACAACCACCTGTAATGAGATCTGACACCCTCTTCTGGTGCATCTTAAGACAGCTACAGTGAATTACACTGGAGAAAGCGGGCAGGGCCGGAGCAAGAGGGGCTGGCTGAGGTCCTGAGTTCAACTCCCAGCAGCCACACACATGATAGCTCATGGTCATCTGTACAGCTACAGTGTACTTATACACATAAAAAAATAAATAAAATAAATCTTTTTTTAAAAAAAAGAAATACAAGAGAACACAGGTAAACAGGTAGAAGCCCTTAAAGAGGAAAACACAAAAATCCCTTAAAGAATTACAGAACACAACCAAACAGGCGAAGGAATTGAACAAAACCATCCAGAATCTAAAAATGGAAATAGAAACAATAAGAAATCACAAAAGGAGACAATACTAGAAATAGAAAACCTAGGAAAGAGAGCAGGAGTCATAGATGCAAGCATCACCAACAAAATACAAGAGATAGAAGAGAGAATCTCAGGGGCAGAAGACACCATAGAAAACACTGACACAACAGTCAAAGAAAATGAAAAAAACCAAAAAGCTCCTAATCCAAAACATCCAGGAAATCCAGGACACAATGAGAAGACCAATCCTAAGGATAATAGGTATAGAGGAGAGTAAAGATTCCCAAATTAAAGGGCCAGCAAATATCTTCAACAAAATTATAGAAGAAAACTTCCCTAACCTAAAGAAAGAGATGCCTATGAACATACAAGAATTCTACAGAACTCCAAATAGACTGGACCAGAAAAGAAATTCCTCCTGTCACATCG